>JAQIXW010002582.1:0-15057 GCA_034700685.1 Willowsia buskii | reverse complement strand
CTTACCTTAAAATATTCACGGTAGTTCCGGAATCCCACGTGCTCAAACATCCCCACGCTACAAATCCTGTCAAACTTCTCATTCAGATCTCTGTAGTCACAGAGACGAATTTCGACCATCAGTCCCTTGCACAGGTTCCGGGCGTACTTGACTCCTCCCTCAGCGATGGTTACACCAACGACCTCCACTTGGTAATTCTCCGCGAGAAACTTGCACAAATTACCCCATCCGCATCCAATATCCAGTACCTATAGAATAACAACACTGTATGTATAGTAAAAATGCGCGGAAGTGACAAGAATTTAATAAATGGCTAGTAGAATTGAGGTATAATTATAATGGCTGCAATTTATTTCGCATTGTGAACTTCTTTAAAAATTAATTTATTGACCATAACAAACACATTTTGTAAGTTTCATAAGACAATAAGTGTAACTTTGACAACTTTCATTTCTCAGTATTCTCGTAGTCAAAGTACAAACTTTCCACAGTATCAAATCTTCTGTCTTTATATGCCCCGTCTGGAATTTCAATTTTCTGGATGACTGTGTAATTTCCGCTGAAATTGCCACTTGGATAGTCTTCTTGTGTTGGTGGACGGACTATGAAAGGAGGAACTCCACTATTGCAATACCCGGCAATATCGGCCCACTCTTCTTCTGTCATTTTAAGTAATTGACTTTGCACAGATTGTTTGTTCATAAATCCAAATGGAATAGGTTTCCGTTGAGCCCACAGCTTAGCAATGTAGGTTTTTAAAAGTTCCTACAAAAAATTAAATCCCAAATTAATCCCAAATGTCATCATATTCATTATCATCCGAAAGGCTTTTTAATTTTTTAGAATTTTATCTTACAATTACTACAGCTTCATCATGTCGAACGTCATCCTCGACTTCAAAACACTCTGACCGAAAGAGGAACATCTTAGTGGTAGCTGTCAAAACATCGTAAATGCAGCCACCTGGCATGCTAAAGTGACTCCTCCTGAAAAGTGGATCTTTTGTGGATCCAGAGTATACTAGCTTGTGAACATCCGCTCGTTCCATTAATTCTGCCAATGGTGTAGGGTCATTCACCAACATGGTAGGTCCATCAAATATCATAAACGTGTAGGACCACCAACGGTTTTTGGAATGGTGACTGAAAGATCTATCGAGTGCCCTGTAAATTTTTAGATCCATATCCTTTTCCGCAAACCTGAAGATCTTTTTAAGTTCCCACAGAATCTCTGAATTTGGCCATCTCCGAGATCTAAACAGATTGTTTCTGTAATAAATAGCAAAAAAATTAAATACTGACTTCTAGTGGAATATTTAATTTTTTTGGTTATCAACTTATTTTGAATCTAAGACACCAACTTACTCTGAATAAATTGCACGGCTTGAGACAGGCCTCCAGTCTAGTCGTTTGAATTTACTCATGTCAAAGTGCCAGAGTTTATGCTTGAATATGCAGTCTTCTGGGCAGTCGACGCAAAAAAAATTGTCTGGATTCGCCACTATACTGTCGACATCAGCTTTGATCGATTCCCTCATATTTCCCCAACAATAGTTCATCAGATAATCTGGTTTGCCCCTCCAATTGGTATTGCAAATGACATCAATTTCTGCATCCCTCCAACGTTGACGTGTAGCGCTGACAATTATAGGAACAAGCTGGAACAAAAAAATTAAAAAGAAATTCGTCACTCAAGAATAATATTTCATAATTTCCATTAACATTTGGATCAAAGCTTACAATTAAGTTGGACAGCCACACGTTTCGATCCTGCAATTCCGACTCATGTGGAATATTGTAGCTGTGTGAATACACAGTGTATTCTTCTCGAATATCAACGTCAGTCAAAATTCTGTTCACTACATGGTTAACTCCCTTGTAGTAATTGACATACATTATGATAATGTCCGGAGTCCAAGAGGTCAACGATTTTGACAGATATTTGGGGCCATTAGGACCTTCCACCAACAGAACAATCTGGACCTTGTCCCTGGCACTCCATGTTGCGTTTCGCAGCAAAAACTTTTCATTTTTCCAATCGATGCGTTTAGCTGGACCTTTTCCATCTTGGCTGGATGAGGATTGAGATGAAGGAGAGGAAATGGAGTTTATGCCATCATCGTCACTGTCTTCAGGTTCCCAAGAATCACTGCTCTCTCCATCACTTGGTGGACTAGGGGGAGGAGGTGAATGGAGTAAAGTTGACGGGCTTCCATGGGCTGGTTCTTCGAAGCTCTCCTTCCTCCGCTCAGTTAAAAAGGTGTAATGACTGTAAAGCTCGTGGAAGCAAATGTAAAAAGTCCTTTCCGGTTCCCCGTCTGGCTCATACCATTTAATTTCATCAGCTGCGGTAACCACTCCAATTCTTGCGTTATACCGAAAACTGGCAGCACGAATGTGGTGTTCCCCTCCCCAAATTCCATCAATTAGAAAAGTATCAACTGTTAAATTCACAAAAAATTAAATACAGAAAGAGATTAATTTCGCCTTCAATCTATTTCACACTTTTTCCCAAGAATCTAAACTTACAATACGATCTTATATTTGTTGTTCCCTTTTTGATGCGAATTCCCCCCGCTTCTCCGTTTGGAAACCTTGTGACTACAAAATTAAATAAAGTTATAAGATGAGTTGTGAGTAGTACACAATGTTCCAAATCCTGAGCAGTCTCTTTTTTCCAAACTTACAAAATTCCCGGATTCCTGTAATAATCTCCTCCTCATCACAAAACCCTGCAAACCTGTCCATGTGATTCACTATATAGTGGTGTGTGTCCTGCCTAATTAAACGTTGGAGCCTCGGATTCCATGAGTTTGGAAACCGACCAAAGGAAAGGGCGGAAAATAGACAATTTCTGCAAAAAAATTAAATAGCATTAGACATTGGATACCATCATGACCATATGACCAATAGGTTTTTTTAATTGTTAAATATTTGAGGACATACCCATCTTTAGGAATCTCATGTTCAACGAATCTCCTATTAATAAACTCGTTGAGCTTCTCCTCCCGTATCTTCAGCCTGGCAATTCGCTCCTCCTCCTTCCTCTTTGCATCAATTTTTCTCCGCTTACTAGCTGGAGCCTTAACAATTGGAACCTTCTCCACAGCTTCATTTGATTCTGGATCGTCCTCGTGAATGATTGGCTCGTCCATCTCCATGGGATCAAAGGTGATCTCTGCATCCTCAAGTCTTGTCATGTAAAAGTAATGCTGTTTACCGCGACATGCCAGGTGAATGGTATTTTTGAATCCCTCGTTAGTCTCAGGAAAGCGCTTAACCTCCTTGTTTGGCCAGTGATGGACAACAATATTTGTCTTGAACAGATAACATGCTCCGATTATAGACATCTTTCCTCCAAAAGTATTCCCAAACTTGACTGGGCTGACTGGAAGCAAAAAAAAGAAATTATTTGTTGATGAAACAAGTATTTCCAATTAATGGACTTGCCAAAAATTAAATACACCCTTTGAACTCACTTGCATCCTTCATTTCATTATCCGATAGCTTCAAAATTTTTGCAAACTCGTTCCTTTTCCCCTGCATGAAGTCATATATTTCTCTCCTCATCAAAGCATACTGACCTCTTCTTCTCCTGGCCCTTGCTATTGCTTCATAAAATGTGTTTCTGCAAAATTGAATTAAACAATAATTAAAGCAACTTTATATCAACTTTCACTAGAGAAATTACGAAATTTAATGATTTCTAATTATTTAAATTAAATCTTACGGGCCAAGTTCGATTTCATCATCCAAAATTACATAATCTTGAAAGTAATGATTAAACTCTCGATCATCCCCCCAGTCCTCTTGTTCTAAATACTCTGACATTTTTAGCACTTTATTGAATTAGCTAGAAGGCGAAATATGGCTAAAAAATTAAATACAGCAGAGTTTAACAACGTTGAACTTTTTTCTCAACTTTCTGACAATCACTTTCCATAAAGGTTTTAATTTAATTGTTGGGAAATAAATTTTGATTCTTCTCCGCACAAAATAAAATTTACTTTTACAGATCCGGCGACAGCAACGAACACGTAGACAGATGCACACACACTCACGCACATACACACACTAGTGTGCTTTTACGTAAAAGCGTTCTTCCAGTTTGTATTTAGTTTTTTTGCAGCGTTGAATTTTACTCGATGAGCAAAACTTGGATGCTGCTTACAGCTGCTAAATCAACCAAAAAATTAAAAATAATGGTCGCAGTGATCAAGCACCTGCAATTTTTAATGTTTTCGTGACTATTATTACGATTATGAATTTCACTTCTATTCAATGAGGGAACTAGGCAAGCATCCACCAAACGTTACAATGCTGATCAGTTGCCCATCCCGACCGTATACATTTCCGACACTGGGACTTGAACCGTTCTGTTTTTGAAATCGACTCAAATCAATATCAACAATATTAAGAATCGGTCCTGGAAATTCTTACGTTCGCCTCAGACTTTTCCAAATGTTTTAAAAAAATCCCAAAACAATAGTATTTCGATCGATAAGTGGAATATAATGGCCCTATAATCCAGAACGTACACCGGCCGAGTCTAGCATGAATTTTCAGGTCCAACAAAATTTGCAATCAATTACTTCAATTCTAGTTAAAATTTTAAATCTAAAAATAAGCAAGTTTGAAATGAATACTTTTGTGGAACTCGATATCTTGAAGGTTGACAAAACGAAATGCGTTCATGTAGTTTTTCCTTGTAAACAAATGTCATAAGTCTAAGAGTGACAAAACTGCATACAGAAATTTTATCGGAAAAGGCGACTGTCGGGAATGTGTTCACCTATCTCATACGCTCATATCGCTTTCGGCTCGTTTGCGTATTCTCGTCTCTCCCCACCACTCTATGCTGTTCTTGTGATGAAAAGGCGTCGCCGTCCAACTATACAAACACATTCTACAACTTGTTTGTTGTGTTGTCAGTGTGCTCTAGGATCTTTTGCAGGGAGAGTTGTATTTAATTTTTTGTAATAAATCATCAGAACTCACGTTATAAATGTTTGTACGTTAGAAAGATAATTGAAACATAGTTTAGAATTTAGATTCAACAAAAAATTAAATAGACCATAGCTTGACTGCAGTTGTGAAGCCTTTCGATTTAAGTTCATTCCAATAAACAATTAAAGTTGATATTTAATTTTTTTGTCATTATTATTTTGAAAGTTATTCATTCTCTGAGTGATCGTAACTGGAAAAATGAGTGACTCTGTATATCCTGGAGTGGTTCTAGTTCGAGTGCCAAGAGCTGTTCAAGAGCAGCACCTTAAAAATTATGTGAAGAAACTCATTGGAGAAGGTTAAACACTAATTAACTTTCGGATCTTAACTTTCTTTTCCTCAATTAACGTGAAGTACTAGTTTCTCAAACAAGTTTTTTGTTGATGTATGACTTTCAGGTTCGGAGAACTACCGATATGGAGAGCCAGAGGTGGAAATCTACCAGAAAGAGAATAGTCATAATTTGATCGTGGTCAGTGGAATCCTGAGGACCTTTGCTGAGATTAAAAATCTCTTTAGTCGACAGTTGGGGGGTGTGGAAGGATTACCCCATCCAATTTCTCTGTTTGTGAAGGGAGTGGTTAGTGATTAGATTACAAAAAATCATGTCATTGTCATTGCAATCTGTTTAAGGTGGTCAAGTACTTGAGAATTTAAATGGTCAAATTAGGACTTTGGAGTTCCACGTGAGAGGGACGAGGGGAGACAAAAATATCATCTTTTAAAGCTGCACAATACTTTGAAGACATCTCACGGTGATTATCCAATTATCAACATTTTGAGGTCCTCCTTTCTCGATGACCTTGGACCACTGGAAGATCTGGAACCAACAGTGTTCTTTGATGCGGTAGGTGTTCAAATTTACCCCTCTGACATTTAATTAAACTTTTGCCAACTACGTGAGATTCAGCAATCATCATTTCAATTGTCATCTCATTTTAATTAAACAGCCAAAGGAGATGATAAAGGAGCCAATTGCCAGGAAGTTGAGAGTTGCTGGTAGATTCAGTGTATACAGCAAGACTTTTCGAAGAGGATCCAAGTTCAGGCCCCACTTGCCGCAGGACTGTACAGAAATTTTTTTTCAAACTAGGATTGAGGCGATTCAGTGCATTTGTAAGATTAGCATTTTGTAGCCAAATAAATATTGCTTATCATTTGCGATTTGAATAACATTAATTTTCTTAATTTCAGGTCTTTACAACCTGAATCTAAACTTTTGCAGCGAAAAACGGGCATTCCTCACATGGAAGGATGGAACAGAGTGCAAACTATCATCCAATTTTGGTCTTGGAATAAATGGACAGCCCATCAACGTCGCCGGTACAAACTCTTTGTATTTACTGCCAATGATTTGATTCTCATTTTTAAAAACTCAATAGTTATCAGTTATTGGTTGTTATCTGTTTAGAACTGATGGAGAAATATAAGTACATCCCATTTGACGAAATACCTTCGCTTCCAATTAGTGACATCAAACTGGGGAAGCTCAGGAACAAAAAATGTTTCATTTGCGGTCGAGTCTACATTATCAAAGGCGTCTCTCCAAATTTCAACTGGCTGGCAGGCGTATGCAGTTGCAAACTGGAAAAGTAATTGTCAAAATTATAAGATGATGAAGCAAGAAGATTATCGCGACAGTTGATAACAATTAAATCTTTAATTCATTCACAGGTCTGAACAGGCTTGGAAAAATGAAGATTTCTACCGCATTTCGCTATCAACAATGGATCTTGCTCTTTTCAACAAATTTGCCGATGAAGAAGCCTGCAATGTTGAACCATTAAAATTGACCAGAGGGATGCCCCCACTTTACGAGAATGTACAGGATTTCCGATCCTCTGCTTGGCAGGCGTACTTGAGTGAATCTCGTTATTCCAAACGAGACCTTCACAATCAACAAACGTTGGGAACCGTTACCCTTGTCAAGTTCCTCGAGAAGAGAAATGTTCGAAAGAAACCGAGACAAGCTCACGTCGTAAAGCTTCGAGTCCGAGAAACAAAACTATGGAATCCCGCTGGGCGAATCAAAATGCACGAGGCTACTTTGATTCCTTTGGTAAAAATAATATTTAATTTTTTGGCAAAACTTACTTTTCTTGCCTTGGACCCTTTGCTAAATGATGTGCTGTTTTATAGATTGACGCCATTCCAATCATGGAAAAGGACACGAAGCTAGTTTCGTACCCAAAGGCAAACTCTGATAAGCACATTCGATCTGTCGTACATGATATTTCCACCACTACTGAAAACCATGTGGAAGTTACCCTCGTCGCCTATCTGACTAGCATGAAGCCAGTCCATGTTGGAGACAAGCTTATCATCGTTCCAAAACCCCCAACATGTCAACGTGAAGCGATTCGCAGCGCCTTAACCAGCTGGAAATTGATTGAGAATCCTGCGACCACCCTGCAGGTTTACAAGTTTTCTATATCGTCTTCCAAGCAGTTTGGAGTGTGGGACAGGAACTTGGAAACGGTTTGGGAAGTTATTGTCTTGCTTCAAGAATGTAAACAACTTTTGAGCCTGGCCGGTAAACTGGAGGAGATTATAGTGGGAGCTAAAATTCTACTTGAGAGCAAGGTAATTATGACAGTTTCGGTGGTGGACATCATTTCCTGGCAATAATTGTATGCTAAAATCAAAGTTTATCATTTTTCAGCAGACTGGTAATGCGGACTCTCTAGTCACTACTACATCAGTTGCTCGAATAACCGAGATCCAATCTCTTCAAGAAGATGACGCTGTGGTCGTTGCGAAAATGGTTATAACATTACCGCAGGCACTCCAAGTGAACAAGTTTAAAGGAGGAAGCTTGACTCTGTGGATGATTGGGGAGGATAATGAAAGGGAACCTGTTCACAACAGCAACGCCATGCCTGCCGGCATGGAAGAGGATGAAGATTCAGATTATTATGCAGAGGAGGAGGAGGATGATGACGAAGAAAAAGCTTCCAGAAAATGTTCAGCGAGTAACTACATACCCCACCCAATGAAAGTGAAAAATTTGTGGATTGATGTTCATTATCAACAAATTTGGAAGCCGCAGCAGCTAAATATAGACTCTGTCCTGAAATACTGGAGACAGCCTTATCAACCAGAGTACAAAAACCTGAAATTTTTAAAATTTCCATCATCACTCCGAGCGGGTGACCTAAACTCACTGCTGGTGGAAGAGCGACATTTTAACGACAAAATGCTTGAGATAATGTGTGGACTTAACATGTCACAGGTATGAAGGACATGGATGTGTTGCAATTTTTTCACTGAAAACTAAAATCTTACAAATTTACATAAATTTGTTTTCTTTCACATTTTAGACAAGAGCGGTGGAGACTATGGTAACTGGAAACTTGTCAGTAGTCCAAGGCCCACCTGGAACAGGTTTGAGCAGCAAAAGTCTTTAAAAACTAGAATGAAAGCTTCAAATTACTAGTTTCTAAAAAAACAAATGTTTTGCTTGTCAACAGGAAAATCTCACGTGGCTGCTAAAGGAATCGCTGTACTTTGCGCCAAAAACAATGGTTTCGTTGCCTGCTGCTGCCCAAGCGTCCACGCCTGCCTTGTGATCTACGAAAAGATTAAAACCGTGAATGAAGCCCACCAGCTTGGGCTAAACATCATTCACATGATTGCTAACGGTCGAGAGTATGAAGATCTCAAAGCTAGAAGCGATAGACTTGAGGATGCCGGTAAAACTTTACTATTTAATTTTTTGGACACAATTTTGCTAGTTTTAGGTTTTAACCAATTGTGAATTTATTTCTTATCCCCAGATCCCAATCTGCTCCATGTTCGTGTTCGTCTGCACCCCCTATGGAAAAGCAAGGACCCCAAGTTAACCAAAATTATCAAAAGTGCGCTGAAATATTTATTGTGAAAAAAAATTAAATAGACAAAAGGAAATAATTATTCCATCTTATTTTCAGAGGTTGAGACTGAAGGAACCGCTCATCTAGTTGGAGACGAGACCGAGCTTTATGAGAGACACAAAAACTACATTTGCCGACTGATATTGAGTGACGCAGACATAGTGGTTTGCACAGTGGCCTGCTGCTCGGACGGAAGACTCGAAGGAGGAATCCGGAGGATGATAAAGAGAGGAAGAAAGTTTTCTGCGCTCGTAGTGGATGAAGGGTCACTCCTTACGATTCCAACGGTTCTGCCGTTGCTATTGTTGGAAACCGAAAGGATTTGCATTTATGGGGACGACTGTCAACTCCCACCGACCGTTATGGATGCATCAGCAGAGATTGCGGGACTTGGCATCTCCTTCATGGAAAACTTGCGTCTTACGTAAATAAGCTTGCGAACTTGAAGAAACTAACTTTAAACCTCTTGACTTTTAATTGCAATCTAAAAGCGTTTTTTGTTTGATTTTTGCAGTCCTTACATTAAAAAGACAGATGCTCTGGAAATGCTGGACATTCAGTACAGGATGGCAACCTCTATAGCCAGTATAGTATCATCCTTTATGTACGATGGAAAAGTAAAGTCTTCAAGGTCTGTTCGAGAACGCAAGTATGAGGACCACGCAATTCTGGATGCCCTCCCAGAGTTTGAAACTTGCAATGAGACTGAATCAAGGGGCAAGGTAATACTCGAGCAATATTTCCCATATTTGAGTTCTCACCTCATATTTGATTGGGCCTATTCCTTAATTTTACAAACGTTTAAATTAATAACAATTTCTTCCCCGTCTTCTTAGACTGCTTGCAATGTAGCATGCTACACATATATGGAGCCCTGTGAGAAGAAGGGAGAGGTAATATTTCAATATTCACTCGTATTTCAAAATTCGTCAATCCAGTAATTCAAATCAGAAATGATTCTTCTTTAATTACTTTCTTCTTATTCTTCTTTTTCTTCTTCTTATTATTCTTTAATTGCAGAATTCCTGCTCCACCTACAACCTGGCAGAAGTTGAAATCACAAGAGACTTGCTGAAAAGGATGAAGGGCCATGTACAAATGAGCAAAGTCTTCATTATATCAATGTATGACCGCCAGACTGAGCTCCTCCGTGAAATGATTTCGAAACTGGGATCAAACTATCAGGTAAAATTGTTGTTGAAAAAAATTAAATACTGAACACATTTCAAGTTTGTGGCATAAGCTGACTGACTGGTGTTTTTTTTTATGATTTTGGTTTATTGTAGGGCGTGCAAGTGTCCAATACGGATGGGTTCCAGGGGAAAGAAGAAAGCGTAATTATACTCAATACTGTTCGGAGCAACAAGCAATTTGATGTTGGGTTCTTACGAGACAAACGAAGGATGAATGTGGCAATCTCGAGACCTTTGGACTATTTGATAGTTGTATGTCATGTCCCCACGCTCTCTGGATGCAAGCTTCCAGATTTCAAAACTTGGTTTGGTTTACTGGAAAGAGAGAAAGTTCAGTTCAAGTTGTATGAAAAGAAAGAAGACGAGTTTGTACAAAGTGAAATGAAGCCTCAGGGCCTGGTTGACTTTCTCAAGAGTATAAAAAATTGATGGAGAAGCATGGGATGAAATGAATTTGCTTAAAATGCATTTGTTAGTGGTCAAGAATAAATTTACAATAGTGTTATAAAAAAATTAAATACACAATGTGCAAATTTACTTAATTACACATTTAATTTTTTCCACATTGTACGTAGTTAGTGTTTTTTAGATTCTGTGGGAAACCGTGGAACTGCAAATAAGAATAATAAAAAATTAAATATCACATATTTTTATTGCTGAGAATGCTTAATTTTAAATTTTTTCATCCTATTCACGTGATCAGATTCCTTGTAGTGCTGAGCATAAAAAAAGTCATGAGGAAGAATAAACTGCTGGGAAAAGATTAGCTCCACTTCATTGTCACAGTCCTGGAGATCTCCCAAGCGAAGTACGTAACGGACTTTGAGAAACTCCACAGTCGATCGATTTGCACTATCCAGTAGAATTGCCGCACAGAAAAACTTACCAATAAACTTTTCAGCAAAAGTCAACAAAAAAATAATCAGCTCCTCCAGTCTCCAGGTTTTCCCCCCAAAATGGAATCAAACTTGTCAAAGAAATTCTCCTTGTTGCTCTTAACCTTCCGATCTAAACGAAAGGGAAGCCTCCAAGTTTTTATGACGAATTTAGTGCTAACGTCAACTGATTTACTGAAGAGTGTCGACTTTTCTGATGGCATTAAAATTGGATTTTTATCCCGGAGCATTTCCGGTTGAATTGTTTGCGGATCGATGTCTTCAGCAATATCATTTTGAAATGATACTTTCTTTCACATCTGCTTGAAATATTCAATCAAATCTAGCAAAATCAATCTTTGTCTTCTTGAATGGAGTAGACTCTTTATCCAATTGTGAGTATGGAATAAAGTTAATCTCCTCTTCTCCCATGCGATTTTGCGGGCAGGTGGAGGCTAGAAACTTACACTCGTCGTCGTCACTGGGATCATTACCATCTCCTTGAAGGTCATCCGCCTCTGCATTTGTAAGTGGGTGGCCTGCAATTTTGGATGACTGCAAAAGGATTTTAACCAAAAAATTTGCATACTGTTGGGAAACTGTTAGGGAAAATGCAAAATTTTTCGTTGGCGCTTGCCAAATGCCGGTAATGGGCTGTACTATTTGCAAACTGTCGGTTACACAAGTCGCACCTGTAAACTGTGTTTTCGTGCTTATCTTTTACATGTCGCTTTAGATTCTCTGGGCAGTTTGATGAATAATGACAAGTTTTGCAAAAAAATGGCTTTTCCTGAATGTCAAATGTGATTCCTTATATGTCGAAGCAAAAACCGGTTTTCAACGCTCTTACTGCAAAATATGCCTATTATTTTTCATTGAATAAATAATTATTTTTCATTGAGACTCCAAAAAATATTATTTGACGCAACTACGGACTAGAAAGATGAGGAACTGTGCATAGAGAAACACATGTGCTTGGACATGGTATGTCAAGAAAAGTTTAAAGTTTTGGATAACTTGTATAATAATTCATTTAATTCATTTTTATTGAAACAGTGGCATCAGCCTAGGTGAAAATTGATTGATTCCATCAAAATTGACATAAATTAGCCTTCTAGGAAATCTGGAACTACCAAACGCTCCTCCCCAGTTGCATTTGTAAAGTCCACACTGGAAACATCAATAAATCGTTAAATTAATCAAAATTTAAAAAAAGCGCTGCGTAAAATGTTCTTACCATAGCACTTGTTCCCGAATTTCTGGTGCAACGTCACGATTGATGGATCTTTTAATCTCCTGAATATCTGTCATTCCAAACTCGGCGTAATTCGCAACGGAAATTATCAGGACAATCACGACATCCTCCACTCCGCCGTACAATCTCGTAAATAGATCAATCCATTCTTTGGCACTGGGAACCCCCCGGTCATTCTCTGCTCCCCGAACATGAGAGGCAGTGTCCACAATTAGCATTGAAACGCTGCAAAAGTTGATTTTTAATTTTTTGTCATTTTTATATCAGAGAAGAGTTCACCTTGGTCACGGTAAATTAGTTACAAAAAAATTAAATACTTACCGACTCATTAACGCAGTCAACACACCTTCCAATGTCCTTTCGAAAGTTCCTTGGTAGACAACTTGTGATTCCGGATCAAATTCACAGGTAGTAAATTCATCCCCCGCCACTTGTGGTCGTCTAACTTTAAACTCTCTTCTCTCTGGTGATATTATGACGTAAGTGTCATAGTCGTCATGAAGTAGTCCAGCATACTCAAAATCTTGAGCGGAGGTCTCCATGAACTGAGTTTCCAGTTGTTTTAAAACTTGTTCAGTTGCGTCTTTTCCGGTGGACGCTTGAAAAATTTCAAATATCTGTCCTCTTGATAGCTGCAAGGGTTCCAACACCAGTGATGGTACACTAAATCCTACTTCAAAAATTTTTCGTTGTCCGTACCTACGGTGAAGAAGCTTGGGCCTATCAGGTGCATTTTCCTCTTGGAGGTATATCAGCCCACGACGCAAACCTCCAATCTGTTCCCTTGTTATTGGGCGAAATAAAATTTCCAGCTCGACATTCACCAGACCTAGTAATTCCTCTACACTCTGGTTGGCGTTCCTTACTCGTTCCAGCGTTTGCATTGGTACCCCAAATGCCTATATAAAAGGAATAAATTTGATTAGCTTCTAATTCTAAATCAAATCCGATTTCCAGCATAGATTTGCTAAAAATGTCTTGCTTACGTGCAATGCACATGCCAAACAACAAGTTGGGGGATTGACTATTCCGTTTTGTCGATTCATATCGCCTTTTTGTTTCAGCCAAGTAGTTTATCAGACGTTACGGATTTTTAAATGATGGTAATTAAGATTGTTTAACTTTTTTCTCAAATATTTCAGGAGCTGTAGCGAATTGCAAAGAGAAGAGTATTTTGTCCAAAAAATTAAATAAGAAAAAGTCTGATTACGAAATTGCTATACTAATTCTTTTGCATATACTTGTGAGTTGCAAAGAACAATATGCATCTAGATTGCATGCATGGAACAGGAATAAACGCGCAGCATGTCGTGCATATAATATACAATTCGTGTTGGTTTGGTGACTAGGGTGAATGGTGGATGTGGATAGATGAACGGATATCTGTCCCATGAAAAACTTTCGATCGCTTTATTGGGCTCATCCAAATATTACGTTATCATAAAGTGTAGGTATGTGGTTTTGCCAATGACAGCCTTAATGTTAAGTAAAAGTAGTCTATATAATGTTAAACTGATAACAAGAGAACGTAGGTAAATGACAATTCTTTGATAACGTCATGTGTGGATGAGCCATAAATGTGGAGGTTTTCCATTATTCAAGGAATAACAGCACCACTTTCG
This sequence comes from Willowsia buskii, assembly GCA_034700685.1. Taxonomy (NCBI): domain Eukaryota; kingdom Metazoa; phylum Arthropoda; class Collembola; order Entomobryomorpha; family Entomobryidae; genus Willowsia; species Willowsia buskii. Next base: position 1,234 of record JAQIXW010002582.1, on the reverse strand, counting down.
GGGGCTCACACAATGGCTCATCCACGTAAAGTAAACGAACGAGAAGAAAAAATATTAGCAGTGCAAGACGTGCAAGGAGAGTGCTACATATTCGATTCAGGAAATTTGGGAATATATTAATAAAAGAGATCGTGTTCTATGATTCGTGTTTCATCCGAGTAAAATCATTCCATATAGGAAAGAGGTCGGAATTCACTTCAAAAATTTGAAGATTTATTATAAGAGGCTGATAGAGCATCAAAAACTACATAGAATCCCAACTTTAGTTATTGAAAATGCATTCACCATTTTCTTTGGCAGAGCACCAAAAGTCAAAAACGCGTTCCGCGGGGATTTAGCTAGAGTCTATAAATATTTTAGTATGGACTTGAAATTACGCTCATTAAGTGCGCAATTAAATTTTCTAGAAGGCCCTTTTCTTGGAAATTTGAAATTTGACCTCGTTCAAAAGTAATAAAATAGAACATTGAGATTGAGGTTACTTTTCGCCCTAAATATGTTTCATGAATTTGATTTTCTAGCGACGAAATTGGTTTTTATCCCATTACTTTTGAACGAGGTCAAATTTCAAATTATATTATATATTCCCAAAACAAAGTACTATTCAAAACATGGGCTAATCTTAACCTTTAACCTCATGGATATCTTTTCATAGGAACTCACTACTCACAGTACAGTGGCAGGCCGTGTCAGTTCGACCAGCCGTTTAGAGTCATGATTATGAATGGAAAGCATTGCTTCCAATTTTGTCTGTTTGTCTAAAGAACTTATAGAATATAGGAGTCAAATGAGTAATATGCCAGTCACGACTCACGATATCTATTTCTGATCCAACAAGTCAACTTATACTACGAATCAGTACTTCAGATCTCCTTATCGCGGAAAAGAAAGTATTATCAGACTAGGCAAACTCATTGTTTATCATATAACTGACGTAAAAATTCAAATTGGTGTCAGAATCATGGATCATCTTCTAAAATTCATTATATGCTAAACAATGAATCATTTTCGGCTGACCAGAAATGTTGTGGGGGCTCACTCGAAATATTGTGGGGGCTCACTCGAAATATTGTGGGGGCTCACCTTGAATATTGAGGGGGCTCACCTTGAATATTGAGGGGGCTCACTTGAAATATTGTGGGGGCTCACTCGAAATATTGTGGGGGCTCACTCGAAATATTGTGGGGGCTCACTCGAAATATTGTGGGGGCTCACCTTGAATATTGAGGGGGCT
>JAQIXW010002581.1:0-15063 GCA_034700685.1 Willowsia buskii | reverse complement strand
TCGGGGTGCTAGTCATCGTCACCAATGTGATAATTATTGCGACTTTCATTACCGCTCCAGGTAAGAAATTAACTAATCTCATGATACAATACAGACGGAGAAAGTTTAAAAAAATATTTTGCATAAGTTTTTAAATCTCCCGCCAACCCAAAATTACCACAATTCTTTGGCTGGTTTGACTAGCCAATGAGAGGTGGGTATTTGAATTGGCGGGAAATTTGAAAACTTGCCGGGGAAAATATTTTAAATTTTCTGGGGCTGTATTTCTAATATTTTTGATTAATTAATTGTATCTTTAAATTTAATTATAATTATTTTTTTAATTAGGACCACGAGAAGTGTTAACCTACTACTTGCTCTCCCTCGCTGTGGCAGACCTGCTAGTGGGCGTTCTTGTGGTCCCTCTCTCCGTCTATCCGACACTGGTCCATCACTGGATGTATGGAGATGTCCTCTGCAAAGCTTCCGGCTATCTGGGCGCTGTTCTTTGGACAGCGTCCATCTACACTCTCATGTGGATGAGTGTAGACCGCTATGTCGCGGTCAGGAAGCCGATAAGATACGAGGTGATCCAGACTCGAACCCGGATCCAGTGTTGGGTAGCGGTCAGTTGGGTCTCTGCACTGATGCTCTGCTGCCCACCGATGATGGGCTTTCGAGGGGCGAGCTATGACAAGGAGGCGGCGGTTTGTCTGCTCGAGTGGAATGTGATGCCTGCCTATGCCGCCACTTTGGCGAGTCTTATCCTAGGTAAGGTTGCCAGTACTGGAGTAAAAAAAGGTTACATCAGTGACCTTCGATTGACCACTGTTTATATATTTTGCCGTTTTTGGGATAATTAAAGGTCCGACAATCACGACGATGGCGTATACATACTTTTTCATCTTTGCGGCGATGCGAAAACTCAAGTCTGACATCACCGTTTTGGACAAGGAGTATGCTTCAGCGCTGACTGAGACCCTTGCCAATCCTGCTCATCTCACGAGTTTCATCCTGGTCGTCTTCTTTTGGGTATCTTGGCTTCCCTTTCTCCTTATCACCTTTCTCGAGTATCTCGCACAGTGGAAAATCCAGGTGAGAAAAAAAAAACAAATAATTAGTTGGCAAATACTTTTTTACCCCCTAAATTTTACTCAGTTAGCATTAAAATATATTTTGGTATATTTTTTGTTTAAATTTTTGCAGATTCAATTCCTCCATTTCACAGTGTTCTGGATGGGAATGTGCAACTCATTCTGGAAGCTGCTCATCTACTTGGCGGTGAACAAAAACTTTAGATTTCAACTGCGCATCTTTTGTCTGTCGCTCTGCTGTCGGACAAAAAATCGCCTCATTGTCCAACACGGAGATTGACTACAGGGTTATATTTCTCCTCATATTTCCACTACGTCGTCGTCGCTTCTCAATAATAATAATAAAGAAAATACTACTAACACTAAATCAAATAACAGCACTGGTTTTACTACTACAGATGGTCAATCACGTTTAATACTAATTGAATTAATAACAAGAGAGTTACTACTACTAACTGATATATTAAAACGGGCAGTGTCGCTTCTATCACTAAAGCAGCTTCTGAACTGTAAAAATTTTAATTATAGGAGCGGCTTTAAATTGCAATAATGATTATTCTTATCATCGCATTTCTAAAATTTCAATAATTTGAAAACAGTATTTTCTCTAATTGTCTGTTAGGTTCTTTTGAAATTCATACCAGCTTCTTTGCTACTTTTACTATAAAATTTATGGGTATGCTTAAGTGCAAATCTGATTGCTGATGAAAGTTTTAGTGCGCTTTATTTAAAATATTTCAAATGCTTTCTTATCGTCGCTTACACAGTTAATTGTTATAATTGTATAATATATTGTGTAACATATATACTGAGTATTATATATACTTATTGACGTTTCAAATGTGACAATCTCTTTGTGCAGCAGTTTTTTATATTAGATAGATATGACTTGTCTTCTTTTTTGATACTTTTTAAAAAGCAAGCGGGAAAATATATATATATATAAAATTAATAAGTGATTTAATATGACTGTGTGTGTACACTTTAAAAAAGAAAGTATTCAAAAATGCATATAAGCTAATTAGATAAACTGTTTTTTGGTGACGAGCCGATTTAAAAATTATGAAATGTATGTACTCGATATCAACAATATGAGCATGATATAACACAGTGATATTTAACTACATTAACTGATCTAATAGTTAATAATTTATAGAATACTGTGCTATAAGAAATCTTCCTTAAAAAATATAAAATGTGGACAGATAAAATATCTGTTAAAAAACTATTTGACGACATCGTTCTCTTCTTCTCAATACGCCAAAAAAATTACTAGTCTTCACAAAACAACGGAAAAATAAGCGAGAAAAACTAATTAACTTTTGGAGGAAAATAATTATTTTCTCGGGGCGAATAATTCATTTAAAAGAAATCTTCTTTTGTTTCCTGTTTAATCTCAAAAGCAAATAAAAAAAAGTATTCACACACGATGATCATCAAAACTCAAACTGTAAAATCACAAAAGTACAAGTTTAGATGAAATATCAGAAAAAAGCATTTATATACCGTAAAAATATATAATATATTTATAGATTATAATAATATATCTAGCCACTTTGTTAATTGGTAATTAACAGTAGATTTTAAAATAGGTGGGGTATATCTCAGCAAATACTGCTGATGAAAAAATGTCCGTTTTAATACTACATGAATTACTAAAGCAATTATTAAAAAATAGTTATAAAATATTTAGTAAATTAGCTTGTAAATATCTCAGTATATATCATCGCTTGTAATACTTTTAAAAATTGGGTATACTTTACAACATGGAAATAAATGTTTCATAAATTACTGTGTAAAGTGTCCCAAAAATAAATTTATTGGAATTTTTAGAAAGATGTTTAGTTAATTGAGTAAAATTTTAGTATTTTAGATTTAGAAAATATCAAATAGGTACCTACATAAATTAGTAGATAGAGTTTTTAGATAGAAGAACTTAACCATTTTGTAGAAAATTTTTGTAATAACAGCTTTTAACACGCAGGTATACTTAGTGTACTGGAGAATTAATACAAAATGAGCTCTTATCTTAAAATGTCATTGTTGCCATGATAAGCATTGATATAATATCTATTATTATTTTGGTAGCAGTTTAGAGAAAAGAGTCTATATAAAAATTAATTATAAATGTGAGTATTTTTAATTAAAACAGTAGACCCAATAATTGTAAATGAGTCTGTTAACCTACCTATTTTAGTTAACCCGAAAAAAAGAGATAACATGTCAGAACACAACAACTTTTCATATGAAAACCAAACCACTCCATAATGATTTTCATAAATCATAAAAAAACACAACATTAACCTGTTATCATCCTCACTTTAAATTGTCACATGATCACTTATCATCCACATTTAAGTTTTTCACAAGATGACAGCAAAACTTCATTAAATTCTCAAATCACCCCATTTTCATTTCTTAATACAAATTCATTTAAAACAATGATTCAAAACACAAAAAAACCTGACTGCTTTGATAACCTTGAAGATAATCGATCTTCAAAACGCATCTGGTAATAATTAGTTAAAAATTATTCCTACAAATTTGAAAATCACTTTCTACTCGTTCCTTCGCACAAACCATATTTGCACTGACACATAGGTAGTTACACATAATTGGCAATTACCTTAATTGCAACACATTTAAAAACTGTTGACTGGATTATAAACTGGATTACATGCAAACTAAACCATTCCCACTAATTATCACACCTATATATTATAAAATGGGTAATCTAACTTCTTTTGAATTAATTTTTTTAATGTCTCAGCACTCCCAACTCTTCTGCTGTCATGTTATGCCTGTAAACTCAAAATTAACTTAAAACCATGTAGTTATATTTAGTACTAAATTGTACATCACGATTAGTAAATGTCCGAAATTCCGAATTAAGTAAAGAAAAAAAATGACTAACTCAATAATCGTATTTAAAACCTAAATCTACTAACTCTGCACTGCACATGACACATCATTCAATCTCCGCATTTTTTTGTGTATCACCTCTAGCAAAATAGATGGTCTGGATATACAGAAAGGAATAGAAATAAATAATAATAATGAATACTGCACTAACAATTTTTTGCTACAAAAAATTGATTGAATCCTGATAAACCTACTTATTTTATCAAGTTGCCCCATAAACCAACAACCAGCATGAAAAAAGCACCTTCCTTAACCTTGTTGAAAAATTACTTTTATAAGCTGCATTTTTTGATCATCCACTCTATTTAAAAGAAAGATATAGCAAGATAAAGTTAACTAACCTACCATAATAATTATTTTCCTAGATTCAATTCAATGACATGCCAAATATTAGAGCAAACCAATGCCGGTAAAAAGTTACAGAATCAAACAAGCAATTTCATTTTAAACTTTGACTTTAATCATTTAATTTTCTATATCGTACAGTTATAGTACAGTATCAAGTCAAGCCAGTAAAAAAACTATAGTAATAGGTAATTAATAGTTTCAGATTTTCATTTTCATTCCTTCAATCAATATTCCTATCATAAAATATTAACAGCCTCTGGAGACATCGACAATTCACCTGGAATTAATTAAAGCTTGAATCGAAGTGAAACCAGAGGAAATCTAAAAATTACATTACATTCCCGCTGCTCCGTTTACACTAGAAAACCAACAATTAACTGGGTTTTTTTCTAGAAAATTAAACAAAATTAAATCTACTAAAATTAACAACCATATACACGACAGCACCGTGGCATTGTCATTATTACCTAAAATTACTATCACCCACCAACTAGAATATTTACACTATTTAAAAATTCTGAATCGACTAAAAAACACGATACACTAAATATTAATCAGAGAAAAATGGAACTTTCTAATAATTAATGATGAAAATGAATAACGTCCAAAAAAGCAATTAACATTACAGGGCTTGACATTTATAAGAATATTAATAATTAACTAATCAAGTTGCAATTAAAATGTATATCAGTAATTGTTTGAATTACTAACTTTTTAACATTAGTTCACTAACAAAGAAAAACTCACTTGTAAAAAGTGAATAATTTACAGAGTTACATAAGTAGAGAGAGCAATATCACCATCACAGATAATTAATGAAGATAGTTTAACTCATGGACAGGTTTACATAACAGACGCAAGCAGAAGAAGAACAGGAGAGAAAAATCATTTATACTATATATTTATGAAGATTAACTAATGAAATTATACTTAGGAGTTAATTAGCTGTAAGATTACTGCGAGAAAAAAATATATATCAAATTCAGCATAAAAATGCGATCTATACATGAAAAAAATATTATTATACGGAAAAGTTATAAAATATAGAGGAAAAATTATTATTAAACAAGATATATATCTTAATTGACTAAGAAATTAATAAACAGCACCGCAATTTCAATAAATATCCAAAAGACTTTCGTCGTCGTCTTCCTCGTCGTAGTTGGGGATAAAGTTTGCCTCATCGTCGACTTCAAAGGGTTCAGTTCCCCCAGCGTTAATTGCACTCGTCTTCTCAGCATTGGCAGGTGACTCGGATGATTTTTCACTGCTTTTTTCTGTTTCAAAACGGATTAAAAATTAATTGAGGAATAATTTTTTATAAATGAGTTATGAGAAAATTAGTAAATTGGAGTATGAGTACCTGCAGGATCTTGTGGAGGGGTTGGTACAGGCTCCTCATTCTCTTCAGGACTTTGTGGAAAGGTTGGTAGAGACTCCTCATTCTCTGCAGGACTTTGTGGAGGGACAGGCAAAGATTCCTCATTCTCTGCAGGTTCTAGATCAGCAAATTCGAAAGACTCTGGAACCTCCGGTTCAGTAGAATATTCGAAAGACTCCGGTAACTCCGGTTCAGATTCTGAGGATGATATGGACAGTGACATCCGGTCTTCATGTGACGGTTGTACTGGGGAAACTTGAGATTTTTCTACAATCTCACATGCATCCATGATGGGGGCTTCACTTTCTCCTGGAGGGAGTGATTCTGCAGGTGTAGCAGGTCCTCTTTCTAGTTGCTGAATAATTTTCTCAGACACCCTCCAAAGTTCCCACTGGCAGGGAGCCGGAAGGGCCGCGTACTTGATGCCATCTTCGTCTATTTCATCTTCTAAGTCGTAGTTGCTGATAACTTGAAGGATTTCGTCAACTTCTTGGGCATCCTGAAGAATCTCAACTTTTCCTCTTAGTTCTTCCAGTTCATCTGGCGTCATTTTCTTTTCCTTGGGGGATGGCGGTGGCGGTGATGGATTCTCCTTTGGAGATTTGGATGCAGTCGAAGGTCTGAATTTCTTGGGGGGTGGCGGTGATGGTTTCTCCTTTGGGGATTTGGATGCAGTGGATGGTCTGGATTTCTTGGGGGGTGGTGGTGATGGGTTCTCCTTTGGGGATTTAGATGCAGTGGATGGTCGGGATTTCTTGGGAGCTGGTTTCTCTGGAGTCAGGGGGCTCTTCTCAGTTTTCCGCTTCTTAGCTTCCGAACTTGCTCTTCCTTTTCCACCGCTCACTTTCTTCTTGGCAGGTGTCGCTTTTTGGGAGGTTGTCCCACCAGTGGAGGTCCTCCCTTTAGAAGATCCTTTAGACGTGGACGGTATGGCGGCTCCACTTTTTAACAGCTTGGCGTCCTCAGCTTCCTCTCTCCTTATAGCGTTCATTTGCTCGTTGAGGCACCTCATCTATAAATCACAAGCAGTTAAAAAAATTAATACAAAGACCGAAGAATACGACCTAAACAAATAAAAAATAATTATTTAATACAACCTGTCGTTGTAATAGCTCCATCCGTTTGTTCCTCCTCTCTTGACTCTTCTTCAAATAAGCGGACACCAGATCAGATACAGCCTGCACCTCACCAAGACCCCCACCTCCCCTTTCATTCACTACGTTTCTTCCCCCCGCTACATCTTCATCAACCAAAAGCACAACTTCGTCATCTTCTTCATCTAATCTTCTCTGGGCACCTGCTCCACCGTTGTTGTGAGCATCGTCGTCATCCTCATCTTCAGAGGAGGTGTCTGAAAGAGAGGAAATAGTAGAGGAGTCATCATCCTTCTGAAGTGCTCTAAGGTCCTTTCCCCCTGAAGGCATCCTTAAGCTCCTCCTTAAATTCTTGTCAGAGGTTGATGCACTATCCGAAAGCTGAGATGGTGAGCCACCCACTCCATTTTGTTCACCGATGGAGCTCCCACAATCCATTTCATCACTTCCTCTAGAAACTGTGCGGTACCTTTGTCCTTCAGGGATCACCTCTTCTTCCTCCGGCATGTCGATAAGTCTTCTGACCATTGTTCGCTCCAAGTCCTTCGCTTGAGATACGACGTTTGATTGTGGATGGTTGTAAAAATAACAATTCGCAAACATCTGAATCAAGTCGCGAATGCATTCCTTGGCGCATTTGTAGTACCTGTTTGTTAACCGCTCCCGAACGCACCCCAAATCCATTGGCTTCTGGATGAACTCGTAGTAATTCTGCAAGTGCAAAAAAACCAACAATAGTTTAAATGGTTTTTCCATAAATTATTAATTATCGTAATTTAAATAATTGACTACATTAAATACGCAAAATACATACCAAAATGTTCAATTTTCTAGGGTTCACCGGAACCTTGAACATGGCGCTAGCATCATGTCGAGACATGGTTTTGAGGACATCTGCATGGATGAAAGCCAACTGGTTGGTAAAAGGATGCTTCGTTTCAGGTACTGTTGGTGGGCGCCGAGGACCCAAAGGATCATCATTGCGAATCTCTTCTTCTGCTGCTCCTCCTGCTCCGTTGAGTTGGGAAACAAAAGCTTTTGTTGCGGCGCCTTTACCACCCTTCCCCTTAGAGGGACGACCGCGACCATCTCCTTTAGCCATCTCGAGTTAAAATCAACAATCCCCTCTCTCTTCTTGCTTAATTACCTAAATAGTCAAATGAATAATTTTAATTAACATTTAATCATTAGCAAATCGACTAACCCAACAACAACTAAGCTACTCTCTACATAAGCTCGTAAAATAATTTTTTTTCCTCACCTGTCGTCAGTCGTCTTTCTTCTCTTCTCCAAAATAATCAACAACTGATTGAATTCATGGATTTGAACATAGATGAATTTAATTGCCAATAAAAACTTAACCGAAACCACTAATTGCTCTCTTCTTGTTTTTCTCTCCCCACCCAATAATTTTAATTGTCGCTTGGCTGCTGTTTTTTTTTTTGCACTTTTACAACTTATCTCTCTCTTCGTTCCTCTCCTCACCAGACACCAGAAGACACATTGAAAACACAAGAAATTATTCAAATTGAGCCCGGGAATATGCAAAAACTTAATTTGGTTACTAGATAATTAGGCAGTCAATCAAACTCAAAAAACGGATGGAAACAAGCAGAAAAAGTCAACCAAACATTCCATTCCAGCGAACTAGCGAGCCAATCAACTCGAACCCGACGTTGTGCTTGTTGTGCTTCTGCTTTGCTTTGTTCTTCTTCTCGTCTTCAAAGTTCAAAGTCAACGCAGTAGTGCAAGTGCAGAGTAGTGTAGTGGTGGCGGCAAGTGTAGCTCTAAAACTATGCGGTCATTATGTTGCAGTTAGCCCCATGAGGTTAAAAGTGAGCAAAATTAGGATTTGGAGGGAAAAGAAACGATTGAGCTCCGCTGCAGCTCTACATTGGCCGCACAATAACTAATTTGTGTGGTGATTGCTGAGTGTATTTGAGTGCATTTACGTTGTTTGGACGATTCGATTCAAGAGAAAGGGGCCATTCAGTATAAAAAAGGGTGGGGCACCTGTAAATGCACTTTTGAAGAGGCTCAAAATTGATTGTTGTGCTGTATGGATGACCCCTCTTAAGAAGCAATGTGGAAAGCAGCTGAATGAACTGAAGGTGAAGATTGAAGAAGAGACGAGCTGTCACTGCACTGCACATATTAGATTGATTACACATTAATTTTTAATGGAGGACTTAATTAATTATTAACGGTGAATTATTGGTTTAAGTGGAAAGACTTCAAACTTATTTTATATTTAAACTTATACCCTTGCCAGTGTCAACCAACTTATCTACTTAAAATCAGCAATCGACCACAAGTGAAGAAAAGAAAGGTAAAAAAATCCGATAATTTTACAAATTAAGTATCTTTAATGTGTCATTAACTAATCAAGGTGGTGGTATATCTAATTGTCACATTAAATTTAAAGGTTGTCATTCTATTTTTCTGTTTTTTAAGTATGTCTTTTCACCCCAATTGCCGACCAGCGGGGATGAGCGACGAATCCTCAGAGGATGATTTTTGTGGGGAGGATAGCGATGACGACTTTGGTTATCGTGGGGGGTACAAGAGGACAACAGCTTTGACGATGCCAGTAACCATAAAGCAAGAAGTATTGGAAGGTAAGTTTGCTAATTACTGATTATACAAAAATATCATATCGCCAATTGACACGCTTCAATGTGTAACAAGTTATGATATATTCCAGATAAGCCAAAGAGTCCTGATCCTCATCAGTTCCATCAACAACGAATCCCCTCTCCTTCTGCAATGTCGACTTCGTCACAATCAACAGTTGAAGGCTTCACTGCTACCAGAATTGGTCGTGGGAGGGGTAGAGGTCGAGGGATTAGAAGTCCCTCAATCGATCCTCCTCTTCCACCTTCTCCTCCTCCTCCCCCACAGCAACAGTACCAGCAGGATGAAGATGGAGAGCCCCAAAGAAACTGGTGTGGTGGCAGGGGCCGAGGTTACCCCATCAATAATCGTCATCGTCGCCGTAGTGGAAGCAGCAGTCCGACCTCTGCAGGTCCAAATGACAGACGTAAACTGAAGGAGGCGTTGCTTAAACGGGTACCTGATTTTGGAACAGTGCTGAGGCAAGAGATTTGGGCGAAGGAGGTCTCAAAGTATCTCAGGTCTGTGTGGGAGGCGGATCAAAAAGGTAAGCGTTTAATGTTCGCAAATAATTCAATAAAAGATTGCATTATTTTAAATTGAGGAAATGAATTTTTAATGCCTTTACAGTTACCAGACTCCAGGACAGGAAATTCGCACAGGAGCTTCACACAGCGTTCCGAAAATGTCGAGAGGTGAACTCCTGGAACGTTCCTAGTTTGGCTCTATTTCTCGTCATTAATTCTACCGATTTTTTGGCTTGGCAAGGGAGCAAGAATCAAGCACAAGCAGGTAATTTAATTAACTTTTTAGATAATTAGTTAGTGTTATCAAAATAGTGACTAAATATTGTGGAATATCGATTTTTTATACAGTTTGCCACGGACTAACCCAATTCATCATTGCTGCCCGTTCCTCACCTACCTTCCCGCATCTCCTCTCATTTCCTGTGGATCTCCAGCAAGTGGCATTCGAAGCTGCCGTTTTTCAAAAGAAGGAATCTCTCCTAAAGCTTATCTTAGAATCCTTCCAACTCACCACTCAGCAGCCCCCACAGCTCAAGTCCTTTCTCCTTCAAGAAATCCGAAAGATAATCCTCCGAAAAGACTACACTGAAGCCTGCTTCTGCGTCACCCAACTCAAGCTCCACTCCTCCTTCGATGTCCACTCGTTCTTGGTGCCGCTTATCCTCCAAGATAAGCCCGCGGTTGTGGAAGACTTTTTGAACAATGCGCCACCAGACATACCCCACCACAGAGACCTTATCAAGTTCCTCGACGAGCAATTCCAGTACGGCAACAACACAGTATTTCGTCAACTCCTCTTGTACAAAACTCAGCATGGGATACCGGACACGAAAGATGATAAGTTTAACTACAAGCCGATAAGCAAGTTAATTAAGCGGCTGAGGACCAAGTACAACTTGGGATTTGACTGCTGTCCAAATATTGGACATCGTCAGCGATTCGGAGAACTGAGGCATCTCTTTGGAAGGCGCTACGAGAAGAATGAAATGAGTGCGGAGAGCTTCAACGAGCTTATCGACCAGTTATCAGAGGATGATCCGAGTTTAAATGCAGACATCTTAAATTACTATATGGACTATCAAGATAACATGAGCGCAGCCCAGTTTATCATCAAACATAAGTTGTTTGAGTCACCACTCTGCCAAAATGCGGAGATCTTGCAGAACCTTCCAGAACCTTGGAAAAGCAAGTGGGAGGCGAAAATGAGGAGAAATCTGACCAATGAAGAGTGCTGGCATGATGAACTCGCCCCCACCCCTTCTACCACAGCTTGTGGACCAGTGCAAATTAAAACGGAGCCGGAGTCTTGGGAAGATGAGACTTGGGAAATGTCACAAGATGGGTGGGAGGAGCCAAAAAAGCTGAAAACCAAAAATTTCTATTGCCACCCATTACCCCGCTCTTCTATTTTTATAATCACGGATCCTCATCAGGTGCTCGACATGTGTGCAGTGCTCGCCGAAGCGGGAACTTCAAAGATTCCAGTTGTCAGTGGAGTAGATTCCGAGTGGAAACCGATAATGTCAAAAACGTGTGGGGCGGCACTCCTCCAATTAGCTTTCGAGGATGGGATTCACCTCTTGGATTTGATGACTTTGAAAGAGAACCTGAAAAAAGGGAATGGTCCGGACCAATGCATTTGGAAGGCCCTCCGCAGGACCTACTTTGAAAACGAGGACATTCTCAAGCTCGGCTTTGATTTGAGGAATGACGTGAAAATGTTAACAGAAACGGTTCCTCAGTGGCAAGGACTTAACACAAGTTGGAAGAGAATGTTGGACCTGAGCAGTCTCAAGTCCCTGATTTTGAAAGAGTGTCCCCACCTGTTTCACAAGAAGGATGGCACCGTACCCTCCACAGATGGGGAGTCAGGTCTTTCCGAACTTGTGTACCTGTGCGTGAACAAGAGCTTGAGCAAAGAGGAGCAAATGTCAGATTGGGAGAAAAGGCCCCTCAGAGAATCCCAGGTGCTTTACGCGGCGTCCGATGCCTTCTGTCTGATAAGCATTTACAGGACACTGGAACAACTCTGTGGGGAGAAGGGAGTGGACTTGGAGAGAATTGTGGGAAATTACTGTAAGGGTCTAGCTAACGGGGATTCAAATGGGGGCGGAGCTAGTACCCCGAAGAGGAAGAAGGGCTCTTTGGAACTGGTTTTGGATCTTATCAAACTTCCAGGAATGGCGACCACTGGTGGAGAAGGTGGAAATAATAAAGCCGTCAAGCTTGTGGTGGATACCATGCTGTTAGGCTTGGGGCGATATCTGCGGAGCCTCGGGTTTGACACGGTGATGTTGGGGAATAACGAGGGGCATGAGTTGTGTGTCAATTATGTGAGGAAAGAGGGAAGGAGGGTGGTCACGAGAGGGCTCCAAGCTTATGGGAGGATTGCGGAAAGTTTGGACCAGTATGGGGAGGAGGAGCAAATGCTCTATCTGGTGAAAAGTGAGACGACTGCGGCACAATTGGAGGAGATCTGTAGGCATTTTAATTGCACTTTGAGTCCAACGAGATTGTTCACTATTTGTTTTGTAAGTTTTAAAAAATAATCAATTTTTTTCTCAAGTTTAACGAATGTTCTGTAATTAATAATTAAATATTTTTTCTAGCGCTGCAATACTTCAGTCTTCATAAAAGCACCGCTGGCCCTCATCTTCACATTTATGGAGCTTGCCGGCTGCCACCTCATCGAAAAGCCGAGGACCCCCTCAGGAACATTTGATGAAGAGGCGCTCGTCCAGTCTCTGGAAACTTTCAAGAACAGGTCATTCGACGACATGATTCTCTTCTGTGATGAGGAGCTGGAAAGATCCAAGAACTGGATGCTGATTGATGACGACTGTCTGAAGATAATTGATGGGGGGAAGATCATAAAAACTGGAAGAGGAGAACGTGTGGAGCTAGCGAGACTACAAGTTGTGACCCATCTGATCGACCAAATATATATTTGTAATGGGTGTGGGAAGTGCTACTGGAGTAGTCGACGGTTGGAGGAGTACTACAAAAAGATTAGGGATTAAAGTCTCGAGCACAACTAATATCGATAAGCATATGTAACTATAGATGGTATCGATAAGACTGATTGAAGAATCTCTTTTTTGGCCTGTGACCTGTACCAAATGTTCAATTTAGACAATCTATTGTTTTGAAAAAAGCCAAGTAATTAAGGTAATTGTATATTATTTTCTGGGAGTCAGAATTTATAGTAGGAAGACGTATTTAATTAATTGTCAATCAAGAGAAGTATTTTAGGTACTAATGATTCTAGTAAAAAGCAGCTTAAGGGTTTACTACTACTTTAATTTAAGGTACAATTAATTGTTAGATTATACCCGGTGATATATTTCGGTGCTGGTTGTTCTCTCTCAAAAGTATTCACTCAACTACAAGAAACTGCAATGTATTCAATATTTGACTGTGGTACTTTCTAAGCTAACGCCTAAGAATAATTTTCTAGTTTTTCGCCAAAAAATATATACTTTTCCAAGTATTTACACAATTTTGTCTGATTATCTGATGTTTAATTATTTATACTGAATGATAAGCATATCTATTTTGTTCCTAATTTAGTTAAGTGATGCGCTATACAAATCACAATATGTTTTTTGTAATTAATTGTTACGTTCCTTTGAATACTTTAATTGCGAAACTTTTAATATATTTACTTGTACCATTAAAAGTTATCCTTGCTTTGTTCCTAAATAAATCAACATGTTAAATTAATTGTTAAGCTGTTCAATTGATTTATTTATAGTGATACGATACGATAATTTTCCCACTTAAGTAATTTCTCACCCCGACACCACCTCCAAATCTACCTCCTCCATCAACCCAAAACCTGTAATCAATTTCATCAAAGAAATCTGAACCGATCCGGTTTTCCCAGCTTAAAAAATTATACCCCTTCTCAAATCCAGCAGCCGCCACCATAAAAATAATTTTCTAGCGAGAGCTTTGCCTATTTATTTAGCGATTACGTCGAAGATATTTTGGCTTACCATTTATCCACATGCTTACTTTCCCCCATCTAAAATGTCAAAGACGACGGATTAGGAATGTTGACCACACAGACCATAGACCACACCACACCACCTTCTTTCTCCTACCACTTTAAATATGGAAAGGCAGGGTACAAAATTTTCTTTTCGTCTGATGTCAGACTTGCGTCATCATCCTCATCAGTTTATTTTATTAGGTCATTCCTACAACAAATCTTGGTTCGCGTCGTAGTACGATAATATATTATGGTATTTGTCGAGATGGAGGTGGAAACACATTTTGTGCAAAAAAAGCACTCGTTTTACACCCTATTTTCACCACACACTACTTTCTCTGTAGCTGCTTTGCTAGAGAAAAGTATAGAGTTGTTGGTGTGTGGTGGGGAAAGTGGAGAAAGCTGAGAAGAAATGTGTATAAAGTTGTGTCCTCTCTCTAGCTCTAAAGGTTATTCCCCACTTGTTGAGGAACCAGAGAGGACGACACATCTACGCTCGCTCTCGCTCTCTCATTTTTATTCTCCAACCCTTTGGAACTTTCTCTGAAGCTTTCTCTTTTTCTATCTACCTATCTATAAAAAATATTGAGTGGTGAAAGTTGTGAAATTATTTTCTATCTGTTTTTTGCAGTAAATAAAACTAGAAATGTGGCCCAGTTTCCAATCATTTTCTTCATCTTCAGTGGTCACCCTCACGTCCACTTTAGTTCTCAGTTTGGCTCTCTTCCTGGTGGTGGTGGTCACTGCTCAAGAGGGGCTACCCGAACAGGATGACATTTTAGGAGATGACGTGAGTCCTCCCTTGAGTGCGGAAGATGGACTTACGATCTTGGGCACGGGGGCGGTCGATGTCGCCTCTACTCTCAGTTGTCATCGGAGGCTCTACTCATACAGGGTGGGTGAAAGAAAACTCATTCGAGAAGAGAAAGCAGTGAAAGTTTCAGAATGCCCCAGAAAAAATAAAAAGATTATTATTTTTTGTTTAGGTGACAAAAACGGATTCCGCTGGGAGAAAGTGCTGGGGCCAAGTTAACGTCATGTCTTGCTGGGGAAGATGCGATTCGAATGAGGTGACATTTTTGACAAATGATTTAATTAAGAAAAATAAATA
>JAQIXW010002580.1:0-15063 GCA_034700685.1 Willowsia buskii | reverse complement strand
AAACGAAATCAATGCACTAATGAAAAAGCCATCAAAATAAATATTTATGGATAGGATGCTTTCTGTAAAAATATTCATGATCAAAAACTAGTTCTGCAAAATCTTAGAAGAAAAACTGTGTAAACAAATATATGCAGATACTTGTCATCTCTTATCATAATGGAGAAGAAGCCTAAAATAAACTTGTTGGGCAACAATATCGTATTTATGTATACTGTATACAGATGTAGAGTGAAGGTCATCATGTATAAGTACGTATCAATTTATATTGTAACAAATTGTCAAAAACTAGATGGAGAATCCTAATACTATATGCACTGAGAATAGGCCAGAAAATTATAATGCTACCGATTGTATGCTAAAAAGAACATTAAATTGTTACACAAAGTGATTTTCAGTCCTGAGATCAGAGACGCAGATTATTTATTTTATATTTTTTTCATTTTAAGAACGCAGAAAGAATTCTTGATAAAAGACATTGTAGATCGTAGAGAACTTAAACTTCATTGATAAATCTAACATTTTGTTTAACTGTTTATATAATTACTGTACACGTTTAAAATAGATATTAAATATGCTTAAAATAAATACATTAATTAGCAATAATACACCATTACTTCAAACGTGGCAGCATTGATGTTCTAAAATTTCTTAAAGAAAAACCTATATACACTTAACTAACTAATTGAACTGATCAGAAAGCTTTGTAAATTACAACAGTATTTGTTATTATGAACATGTAAACAGTTTCGATGAAGTGTTTGTAAATTAAATACGCTTTCGATAAATTATTCTTTTGTAGCAAAAAGATTACATTACCTGTATGTGTGTTTAAAGTTTAAAATCTCTTTATATTGTACATTTCTAATTGCTTAGATGTATTAATAATTATAAATTCTGTTATATACAGCGTAAATTAAAATATTTAGCTATACTACCAACTATCATCTATGGTTAAGTTTCATTCACACTTTAATGCTCCCATTTATGACCGTATGAAAGCAAAGCTCTGCTTTGCAATAAATGTGTCGTGCAACAATGCTGCAAGTGACACACATAACTGCACAAGCATGCTTGAATTTGCAAAATTGTCTTGCGACTCAAGTTACTCTGCTTTTCGATATCTTTTCATTCATTCCAGTGATATGTTAAAATTCTTGCAAATGACTGCTGGAAATCCTCAAGGGATTATCCAGTTCAGTCCTACATTTTAATGACAACAATAGTGAGTAAGTAGATATGGATTCGTACGAACTCAATTACAGCTAGATTTGATCAACATAACTTTAATTTTAATTAAACCTAGCTACATGTACTTTAACAATAAATACTTGATTCTGTAAGAAAGTAAGAGAAATTACCTAATAAAGTAGGAAATGTGAAATGAAGCTGATGTGATATAAAATAAAATGGTGCTATGGTATTTTGAAAAAGTTAGGAGTTTGTTTAATCATATCTACATATTATGTGATGCAGCTATTATGTACAATTTTAAAACAAAATGCTACCTATAATATTAATGTTAGTGGGTGAGTCATATAGATTATAATTAAACCAAACTGTTTCAATATGTAATTAAAAATGATCTATGAGCTACCATATAAAATCCATGAAATATAAATATATTTTGTGCACTCATTCACTCAGTCATTCACACATTCAAAATTTGACTGCAGCTATTGTTGTAAACTATGTACATTGCTTAAGTCAGTGAAGCATACAAATAAAGCCGATAAAGTATTGTATAGTAATGCCGGTGAGTGCTTTCTTTACAATTTTGGTCGTTTACTTTTTTGGAAGGAAGGAGAAGGAAGCTCGAAAATATTTTGTTATTTGTGCAATTCCGACTTAATATTTTTTAAAGCGATTAGTGCGATAATTTGCTTTGTCACTGTTAAATATATTTGTAAGACACAGTATACTGTGCAAAGCAGCATACGATAACAATGGCATATATGTATTATATTTTATAACTTAAGATAATATATTGTCTTATTTAAAATAAATCATTTAACGATAAAAGTGAACACTGCTTTTAAAGCATTTCGTAAGTTTATATTGGCAAGATTATAGTATATCCTCTGAAAGATTTTACTTTACAAGGTTTAAAGCTAATTTACCAAAGTTTTCAGTTTCACGCTTACGCATTTTGAAACTAAATTACTAACATTAACATGTATTCCTATGGAATGTAGTAAACCTATAAAATACTTGACTTTTACTCGTAATTCTATAATATTTGCACTAAAAAAGGGATACCCTTGAACGCGTTACTATTAATTTAAACTAATATTTCTATTTTACAAAGTCGTTCTTTGTTTTTGAAAGACACTGAAAAATATCTCAAAAAATGCAAACATCACCTAGAAAGAAAGTACACTTCCGCGATTTTCTTCTTAACCCTGAATTATGAAATAACATTAATAAAAAACATTTACATCTGCTTTGCTTTCAAGTAAGATGACTTTTATCACATTTCGGTTTCTAAAGGCATACTTTTACTTCGACTACTCAAAGCCTTAAACTCCTCTTCATGATTCTTGTGCTGATTATGATTCCCAGAGGCTCCACCTCTGCTTCCACTGCCACCACTCGAAGTTGTTGGAATGAACTGACTTCTAGCGTTTCGAATAGGTGGCAAAGCGTCATCAACATTAGTTTCTAGATAAGTACTAACTGGCCTAACATTAGTTTCGTCGAGTTCATAGTCTACTTCTAAATCATCTAAACTTGTTTCTATCACGCGAGCCTTTCTAGAACCCGTTTGATTCTTGTCATCGGAGGGATCCAACTTGGGTGAAGAGCCAGATCCAAAGTGGGAACTGCTGTAAGAATTAGGTTCAGTCAGGTCACCGCCACGATTTGTCGAAGGGCTGGAGTCTTTCATACTGGCTGTTGTAGAGGGTGAAGTGTCAGCCGCTGCTGCAGACGTGGACGGATGGGGTGGCGGACCACCCAAAATATTTGGTCTGTATGTGTCATCCGTATATTGGTCGTATTCATGATTATTATCCAGTCTTTCCAGTTCCAATTGGTCATAACTTTGAGAACTCATCGGATGGTACTGGGATTGATGATGAAAATGGTGTTGAGGTGACTTACTGTAGTTATGCAATGGCAAACCAATTTGATGCAGGGAACCGGGACTCGTTATGTTCATATTATTTTGCTGCTGCACATGTTCCCCGGATGAGTCAAGGTCCGCCATGTGATCAGCAATGGAAGACTGATGGGCTAATGGCATAGTTGTGGCCATGGAAATTGAACGAGGTAAATTGTTATCATTACCAACCATTGGAATGGGTGAAGGCACGTTGTTCTTGTATTTCACAGCGTGGCCGTTGCTCTGAAGTCGGGAAGTGGAATCCCAGTACTCTGAAGGTTGCATTGAAGACATGCTGGGTGTCTCGCGGAAATTTTGATTTTCAAATGTGAGATCAAAAGAAGGCTTGCTGATAACATCCGCTCGGACTTGTTGTTGATGGGCAAATGGCTTGTGTCCTGGGGGTGCTTGAGGTGGAAGTACTGGAAGACCGTGGATTCCGTTTCCGTTTGGCGCTTCGTTGCTAGGACGAGGTCGGGGTCTTCCCATGGGGTGTCTTGAGAAATCTTCAAATTCTGAATTTGCTGCTGTGGAAACACCAGTGTTCTGATGCTGAGACTGCGTTTCATAAAAGTCGTATGAGGTGGTGTCCAAAGAAGTGAAAGCGGATGGGGTCTTTTCAATCGAGTCAAAGCTGCCGTTCATTTTGTTGTAGTTGTTAAGATTGTTTCCTTGGGGTGAGTTTATATTCTTTTGCTGCACATTAAAAAAATACAACTGATAAGATCTTACACTCTAGAACGATTTTTTAATGTTAGATTTTCCAGCGAATTCTTACCGAGGTAACGATTTCAGCCATTCTTCTCCTATAACCAGCTTCAGATAATGCTGACATTGATGTAAAGCTTCTACTTGACCGAATGGAAGCCCTAATGGAATTTCTCCTCTCCAACCTCTCCATCCTCCTCTGTTTAGACTTTGAATACCAAAATACTAAAATGAACACAATGAGGATCAGTGCAAGCAGGGAGACAACGAGTGCACCAATGGTCACCGAGTCGGACGTCCACGCCAACGGATTAATGCTAACTTTGGGATCCGTTTCGCAGATGAATGGAAGACGATGAGAGCAGTCTGACGTTGTCACGGTGCCTGCAACGAATACTGTACACTTCCCAAAATTGTCAAGTTCTTGTACCCACACTCGGTCATAGTAGTCATAATCCTCTTGTTGATTTCGGAGAAAGTGAATCACATTGTAAAAGTTGGCCTCGACGTAGGGCATAGATGCATTTTCATGACGACAGAATTCCTTCGCTTCTGTGAAGTTCATGAAACCTCCAATGTACATGTAGCATGTGTCAGCGACTAGAGTATAGCCCGGTGTGCATTTTCCACTGAGCAAGGTGCGGTTGTCTACGCGGAAGGGGTCAAAGAGGACACGGAGAAGATCAATGTTGTCATTTTCGTCTTTGATCCGACCCATCACTGGGATGAAACCAGGGTAGCCCCACCAATTATGGCGAGCGTCTACGGCACTGTTCCATTCATAGCTTTAAGCGAAACAGACAAGAGACATTTATAGGAAGGGTTTCTTTTATATTTCGAATTGTGAAGAGTAAGAAATTAACTCTAAAGTGTATAAACGGTGATTGTTATTTTTGAGATAAATTAAACTACTGTCTACATAAAATAAATTTTTACCTTTGGATAGCTCGCGGTCTTCAGAAATGAGAACGGCAATATGAGAGGTACGAAATACAAGATCAGCATCAGATTTAGACATCCACGAACGACATGCATTACATGTTAGGTTAAGAGCAGTGAGTTGAATTGAGCCAGTAGTCAAAACAATAAGAACGTATACAGAAAAAAGAAAGCAAGTTATAAAGGGGAAATGTGAAACTAATAAAAATTAAATGCAAATTTTTGATCGAAACAGGTTTTCAAATAAAGCATATATCTCTAAATTGGAAAATCTCAAGTTTGGATTCAGAGATCATGCAAACTAAAAGGCATCGAATACTTTTTAGCTGATACATGAAATATTTGACGAAAGTTTAACTAAAGTGAAATCATCGTGTTCAAAACTTACCGTGATTTGTTAACAGTAGCTAACTCATATGAATTTTCAGGATTTACAAAAATGTTGTCCACATACTGCTGACCCGTGCTTCCAGCAATGATTGTAGCCTTGTCTTCAATATCAGTAGCCACATTTCTATGAAAAAATATAATATGCGTTATCATTTCTAGCAACGTGATTAAAATGCGAATTCATGATAATTCTGAATGAATGCAAGTTTCTTACAGGTAAAAAGAGTTGTGTACACAGCTTTGATATATTGGCAGCCTAACTTTCTCGAACCCAGACACTTCCATAATATACTTTCCTCTGTTTGCATGGAAATAGTTTTCCGTCAAATTGGAAACCACCTGACTCAGTGTGACCACCTCCTCAAAGTTAGCATCATTTCTGGTAATAATATTTCTGTAAAAGACGATTTCTTGATATGGACTACTTCGTTTTCCTTCGATATGAATGATTTCCCGGTTTGTGTTGTTCTCAAACAGATTGTTACGGACGTAGCCTTTGAGCGCGGTGGCAGAACCGCTGGAATCGGAGACTATACGAAGACCTCCCTGGTTTCCCCTCACAACATTGTTCTGAAAAACATCCCATTCATTAAATTGTGGTATTTTATCGTATTTACTATGATAATTAATTAAATAAAAGTCTGTTTCTACCATGAAGTAAATATGCTGCATATTCTGCACATCAAAGCGAATCGGGCTCTCACAGCTTGAAAAATTGCCGTAGAATTTCATACAATTATTCTCAAAGCGGTTCCTCTCCAGTGTCACTGTCGGACTGATTTCTCCAGCAGAGCCGTAATAAAATGCTCCCTCCGTATTATTATGAAACGTGGTGTAGCTCACATTGTGTTGGATATTGCGATCTATACAGGTAAAAAAATTGCGTAAAAACAAATTAATACAAATTAAAATACCAATATATCCACAACAATCCTCTTTCTTTTCTCACCTAATCCATGTGGAGATACAGGGAGCGTCAAAATCTCAGCAACAAAGCCATGATATCCCGTTGCCCCAGTTGCATGCAGCTTCACACTCAGACTTGGCCAAGCTGTTGTGTGGAACTTGTTCAACGTCGCGGGCTCATCTCCCATCGTGATCGTTGCGATTTCTTCAGTTGTGATGTTGTATATGTCGCCATCAATTAATTTGATATAGTCAGGGGGCCATGGCTTCCCCGTTGAGTTGAACAAATTGAATTGCAAAAGCCTACACGAAACCATAACAAAGCGAATAAATCACATTTTTTATATACCATTACAAAGGATTGTGTAATAATAACCTGTGTTTAATTTAACGCATTGATTACCTGAATCCCAGATTCTTTGCGTTGTAAACACTCTTAAAGATTTTCACGCAGTCCACAGGGAAATTATCGTACTTGTAGTACAACACCACACGTTCCTCCACCACAATTTCTTTGTTTGTGTCACAAACGTCAACCATGCCGAATAGTCCGTATGGGATTTCAATCTTGCGTAAGGGAAAAAATGAGCTTGAATCCGAGTATTGAGCTTCACCCATCAAAGAAAGGCCGCTGATACCCAATCCCATATTCTCCCCAATACTGTGAAAATTAAGAAAACAAAATTTTATAAGATGTATTTAAATTTAATCAAATTCTTTCCATATTTCACAATTTATTCCGAGCTCTGATTTTCTTCCCACTTACTAATTCTTTGTGATTCTCATTGTTCTCGGAGCTGAAATGATGGAAATAGCGTGGCTCGCAGACTTTGTAATATTGACATAGCGAATAAAAGGACTCTGCATGATGCTTAGCACCGCAGGGCTCTTTTCATTATGGAGGATTCCAGCCCCATACATTTCTACCCATTCCAGAATACTGTCTTCTCTTTGATAACTGCTGTGCGTTACCGCATCGTGCATCCGGTGCTCAAAAAGATGTTGCTCGAAATCCGGAACACTGAATCTTATTCCGCCCCAATATTCCATCGTCTTGTTTAGGTTTCTTTGGCCACAATGAATAAAAATAAAATCTGCTTCCCAATGACATGGATAGTCGTATCCATACAGTTGTCCGTTCATCCTCACTGGACAGTCATCCAGAGACTTTTCGTCACCCACACATTGAAATGGTTCTGGCCATTTTCGAACACGTGTGACCGGATTATGATTATACATGTATTCCCATCTTCGTCCAAAGTCAAAGTACACGTTCATGTGATCAAATCCCAGCTGTCGACAAACCACTTGTACATTCCTCTCAGTAAACCGATCATCACACATGGGTACCCACTGCAAAGTCGTTCTATTGAAATATTCTAAAAATCCTTGATTTACTCCGGTCTCACATTTTTCCTCAATGCATAATCGAACTCCTCTCGTCTTATCATCCAAATTCCTGCTCATTTGACGAATCTGCTGATCTCTGTAATCGATTTCTTCCTTCTTCTGCAAAGTGATCGGTCTCATTATGATGGGTGCATCAGGTTGCCCCTGTGCTACAAGAGTTCCCAATGCGAGGATACCGACACTAGGGTAGAATTCTAGCTCCACACCAGGGCTTATGCTTAGCATGGCGTTTGGCATGATGGTTAGATCTGACTTGACTACATATGGCTCCTTTCTCTTGTAAAGGATAAGAGGATTCATAAGTCGACCAGAGAGGTTGTCAATGGTCACCTCATTTTCGGGCTCATACAAAGTGGAAAATGGAGAGTCAAAGTCGTCACGGAGAAGATAAGGTCTGTAGAGAGCGATGGCGTAGCTGTTCCAATCGTCAAAGTCAAAAATGCGTTCGCGAATTTTTCTGGGATCAGATGTGCCCCACCTTAAAATTTCAAGAAAGAAGGGAAATTATGGCAATGCGCAACAAAATGAGCATATTATTGCGAACAAATCAATTTTAGAAATCCCCTTACCAGTTTTGCACCACATTGACATGGTTGTCCAACTTGGCCGTTTTTGTTCCTGCGAGCAGCTCATAATCCAGTTGATTTCCTCCAAATAAATTCTTCGTCACATTTATTTTTTGATGTCCCTTCAATCCAATAGCATAACTCATTGGCTGATAAGTCGCATTGTTTAAAATCTTCTGTTCGATTCTCATTGCCGGATTAATTCTATTTTGCTGTATCCTATTTCGAACAAAATACGCCAAAACCTGTCCCACAATTTCTGACTGCGAGTCAGTATCAAACTGAACCACATATGAGCCCTGGTTATTCAAAAACTGATTTCCAAATATGAGCATTTGCTTCTCCATTCCTGTCAAACTGAACAACCCCGTTTTGCACAGATTCTGCTCAAACATGGAACTTATCACATTGATGACACTGAAATGTCCCGAAATGTGTAAACCAAAGTTTTCATTATTGCGGAAAGTCACATTTTCCAGATGCACAAAGTGCGTGTGGTTTTCATCATATTGCCAGACATACGGCAGGGATACTTGGAAACCACCTTCTTTATTGCGTTCGATCACATTGTCGCGAAGGACCCAACGGTACAAGTTGTTGGATGAGCGGAGATCCCTAGAAACAAATCCCGAGTAGGCATTTATAAGTATAGGCTTTACAGTTAACGCTTAAAATGTACCAATATTTTCAGAAAACTTACTTGCTGTACTGCACGATGACCTTTCGATTGTCCGTTATAGTAGTCGAGTTAATCATGAAAGTAATCTCGGAAATATTTGAGTGATAAATCTCCCTAAATGGTGTATACGCATGTATAGCTTCTCCCTGATTGAAGCTAATATCCGACCCAAAAATCTCAATGGACTCGTTCGCCTTTCTCAAATGCAAATCCCCATCTTCATTCTCATACCGGTTGTAATGTATGGCTGCCAGTCCTCTCCCGTTATATCTCAATTTACTCTCATAAACCTTCAACTTGGGCAACGGTCCTTCCAATAGTCTGCTCCTCGCAAATCTACTGATCGGTGCTCTTATAGCCCTCAGCAACATTATCATATTGCCCCTCGGTTTCGTTCCACTCCTAAACCAAACCGTTACTCCGTATGAGCTGCTCACTGTAGGGAAGCTGACTTGATCTCGACGAACACTCCAAACCTCGACGTCTTGAAAGTACTCAACTCCTTCTTTTGCTGGAATGTCATGCCTATCATAAATAAGCATTTCTTCCGTGGTCTCATTATGGAATGGGTTGAGAAGCTGCATAGAAATTACAAAGTTTTGGTCCTGGGCTATGATGTTGTATACTTCATTCACATTTGGATCCTGTCGCGTGATAATGTATCGAAAATTGTTTTCATCCAGCCAGAGATCCTTTCCTTGAAGGGGCAAATACTCAATCCGATCTTTTCGTCCGACACTCACCCAACCCGCGATTTCCCGCTGATGATTTCGTAAAATGAGAGGATCATGAAGTATCCCAGCACCTCGATTATGTTCCATGTGACAGTCCTTCAGAGTGAGACCCAATTGACGGAGGAGTACTCCATTGCCCAAATTTCTGCTAAATTCAGAACGCTCAACAGTGTTTACATTGTCAGGGAAGTAGAGATCCGAATAAATGATGCCCAAGCCGTCTCCCGTGTTATCGGAAACTCGAATGTCGTGAAGGACGTGATGACTAAAGTCGAGTTGCACGGCTATACCAACACATAATAATAGTAATAATAACGATCAAGGATAAAAACAGTTATAAAGCTAGTCGAGTTCAAAATCATCAGTAGCAACATAAAAAAGGGTTATTATTATACCCGGCTTATGCTCATTAGTGTGGGGATCAAGCAAGCCTGCCTTTTCCACGACAGAAAATTTCATCACACTCTTTTCTGCCGTTATTGCCATACGTATTCCGGCCCAGGAGGAGTCGTAACAGCGGATTCCAACCACATTCTCGTGACTACATGAGTTTTCAATATCCTCTGCCATTTCACCGTCACATTTTGTCAAGTCATGGTCCCACTCGGAACACTCAAGATTGCTAGAAAAAAAACGAGATAGCAATAAAAAAAAGTGACATTGATTTAAAATTCTTATATAAAAAATAGTAACGCATTTCAAAAGCGTGTTAAAGCGTGTAATAGTGTGGCATTGGGATTGTCATCTTCTTAAGTTCCCCCAAGTGCCACACAATCATATGAGCTTTAGCTTGAGAAAAAACTAAAGAGTAAGCAGCCTACCGCAATTCAACTGCTCGTGTTTTCTTTATTGTAAATTATTTTCCAAGTAGCAAAAAAATCTAATATAGCACATGTCACACAATATCAAGCATATTAGGTTTTGTGCATACCTCATCAAGATCTGCTCAGAAGGGCTTGCTTGTGGGATTTCAAACCTTTCCAAAAGCCAGTCGTGAGGATTGAGGACCAAACCCATTTGACGACATGCAACCGCTGCGTCATGCACGTCGAACCCGTAATTGCACACGGAACCCCAAGCACTGCCCATACGCACCTAAAAATATAAAGAGATTATAATGGGGAAAATAATCATTATTATAATTCATATTCTTGCGTTTTCAATTTTCCCATAAGTAACAATACATCAAACACACGGGACAACAATTGACAATTTTTTTTCTTATATTCCTCTCTATACTCTTGTGAACTACTTTACAATTCTATTCAACCCTGTAATATGCGTGCTTATAAAAAAGCTTAATATTGTTATGTGGCTGAGTGCTTACCTGCAATCTTCCATCCTTTCTCGTTCTCCCCCCAACCAGCCTGACAGGTGCGTCGGTAGCATTCACCCTTCCTGGATCGAACAGAGTGAATTTCACAGCAGAGCCATCCGCGTGTCCTGAGCCCTCAGCATGGAAGTGACCACCAACCATTATGCCAACGGAAGGGAGAAACTTTAATGTCACGCCATACGCAATCTGCAATTGCCCACCTGGACGTATACTAATGTCGCGTACAACTCTAAAGAAACAAAAGTAAAATATATTGAGCGTTGACAACATTAAAGCGAAGACTTCAAATTTTTAAGCTAATTTTTTACTTGTATTCTCCACTAATGAGGGATTCCCTTCCTGTAATTTCCCCTCCAATCATTCTATCCGGCCTATCAAACACAGGCACGTAAAGAGGATACGTCATAGCAATCTCCGTATTAGGATCCGTCGGACTCAACAAAAACGGGATGAAATTGATCTTGGCCAAATTAAAGCGATCCTTTCTATCAAAGATCCTATAATGAATGTCCTTTTCCTCTTTGCTGCCCAACCAATTGAATGTACAATTAATAGAGAAACTCTGATCCGTCATGTGGCTTCCAATCTCATACTTGGAATCTGGATTTTGAATAATATTCCGGAAGATATCTACATTCGCTGAGGTGATAACAATAGGAGCAGCCACTCTACTTCTAGGAATCAACTGAGTAGAGTACGGTTCCGTGATGGTGTTCCAACGAATAAAGTTTTGCGTGAATAGAATATTTTGCTTTTTTGAAAAATGGTTTAATCCCAAAGATGCCACAAATATCCCAGTATTCTTTTCAAACACATTATTCGTCACTTCCACATTTGCCACTAAATTTTCCAACTCTTTTTTATCCACCCCTTTGATAACCATACAGCCTTTAATCTGGTGAGTGAAAAAGTTATGCTCAATCATTGCCAAGGCGTTGACCAACGGATGAAGTTTAATTCCAAAATCGTCATTTCCAATGAAACGGTTATGTCCAATTTGAATTTTCAAGGGATAACCATAATTATGCTTGACAACACGATGCCAACACGACCAAATCTCTACAGCAGGTTTTTTCCCTTCTTTTAACAGATTCCCTGAAATATTTACTATTGCAGATCCACAAAAGTTTCCTACAAAAATTCCCATGTCAAGATTTCTAGAAATTTCAGTGTACTCCACAACGGTCTCTTGCTCACTGGCCAATTTGACAGAAGATTCGTTGAACCAGACGGCTATTCCACGACGCGTGTTTGCTGCAATAATACTTCGGGAAATGTTTCTCGCTCCTCCGCCATACGTAACGTTAAGACCATCACCGACATTGGAAGTGATCTCGGATCTGGAAATATTAACGTGGCCAACTCCACCGAAAATGTGAACTCCGGAAATGTGACTGTTCTCTTTCACAGAACTGCTGTGGATTATCACTTGGCTTCGCATATTCTCAACGGCAACTCCACGACCGTTGTTCATTCCAATCACACTGTTTTCTACTTTCAGTTCGTAATCTCGACCTGTAATAAGCATGGAGAATAGTGACAAAAAAGTAATTAGCAGGTATATCCATTTATTTTTCCCAATTGGGAAATTCACCAATTGAAAAGCAATTTCCTTCTTCTAATGCGAAAAAATAGAGCTTTAATTGGGCTTCCGCAGATAAATTGTAAGATAGTCTCAAAATGCCCCTTACTTTGTCCTGCCACCAAATCCACAATAACGAGAAGTTTATTCAGTGGATCAGCTCTATATTCCAAATAAATGGAATCCCTCGTGGAAGTCACAGACTCCGGCCAAGTCTCATTTTTAACACGAATGGTTGTCAGTAAGTTGCCTCTAGAATCCATTCCGTCGTAAACGAGGATTTCGGCAGCATTATCAATTTGGCTCATCAGGTAAGGGAAGTGCATTGTGAGCACGTAGCCAGATCGAACTTGGAAGCGCTACAAGTAAAAAAACCAATTGGAGGTCTCATTATCAGAACAATTCATTGAAAATAGTGAAAACGACAAACTGTAGGAATTTCTTTCAGATTTCTCTCAACTCCCCAATTTATACTTAATGTTCTGTCTTCTTTTGTAGCTTACCTTTCTGCACTTTTTTTCCACATTGGAAGAGCTACTTTGATCTAGAGACAGTCTCACCGGATAAATCTGGTTAACCGTGATGGGAACTGTGCACAGATCAAATAAATCAATCCCATCGAGTTTCGCGTCAGGTATCATGTCATGGAAAAGGAAGCGAACTCCATCTGCTCCGTTGTTTTCAATGTGACTGGAGTCGATTTCAAAGCCGCTCCAAGAGCTGTTTACGTAAACTCCAAAACCTATAGAAATAGAAATGGAAGCATTTTCATTGATTGGTCAAAATATCATGCTTGATGATGCACATATTCATGATTAAACTTCTGAAAATGTTAACATCTCATCACTTTGTGAATTAACAAGTGGATTTTTAGATGGCAGAGAAAAGGAAAGAAATGAATGCTCTTTAAAAAAACACTTTATCCATATACTTTGCTTTATCTTTCTAGACCATGTCAAATAGTCATATAGGCACAAGGAGGCACAATCCTCTGAAATGGCAGAAAAGCCAATTACAGTTCCATAAAAATTGAATTAGCATTTCCCCCGCTTGCTCTCTGGCATAGAATCTCTTTCAGTTTTATTTCTTACTTCCCTCTACTCTTACGTTAGTAGCATTGTACTGCATGTATGCCATGCAGTTCAATAAAAATGGGAAACGATTTTACACATAGTTTAACCCAAACCTTTAATGTGGTCGATTGCGCACAAGTCATCGATTCGAGTAAAGAGTTACGGACGAATAGGTATTGGGATTTTTAACCATGAACCGTCATCAATAAAAAGGATAAAAATATACTTGATTCATTTCTGAAAATACCCACTGAATCTTCAAAAGAGAAATCTTGTGAAAGAAAAGTTGTTGAGAAAAAAGCCATTTCATTTAAAGTTTTTCATTTCCGGATTCACAACTTGTTCAATTTATTTTTTATGTATTCATATTCTAAAAAAAGAAGCAACTAAAAGTGCCATCACATCATGCTGATAGCTGATGCATAAGTTCGCGTAATACTTAAAAGTACAAAAAACGTGATGCATTTCTACAAGTCATTTTTTCTTCTCACCTGCATTATTTCTCACAGTACAATTCCTAATGGAAGCAACACTGCCAGGGTTTGTGATATTAATTCCGTTGAATGCAGAGTACTCCACCCTCGTGTTTCGAATCACAGGCGGCACCCCAACACTCTCAATACCTGAAGTGACATTGTATCCCGTTCCCACACCAGCGTAGAAAATGTCAACGTGGTTGAGAAAAGAAAGGGATTCTTTGATTCTCAGAGTATTGTTGTGAATGTAAGTCTGTCGATGGCGAGCATTTTCAAATCTGATACCACGCCAGTGTTGTTCCACTTTTGAGGGGAACAAGTGGAACGGTTCGCAACGGATGCCGAGATTGGGGTGGTGATCTGTAAAATTGTCAGGCAACAAGTGGAATAACTTTTAAGTGTGTATCGTTTTATTAATGTGTCATTTCGTTCCTAGGTGACTTATAACTTTTTGTCACACGCACAAAGGCAAAACAGAGCAAACATAATTAATTATTCTTACCACAAACACCAGCGCCTAGTTGTCTCCCAGGCCAATTTGGGCAGTCTTTGACATGACTTTCGATTCCTTGGCACATGGGTTTCTCCCAGAGAAGTTGCTTTGTATCATTCAGATGGTCCACCCAGTTCCAAAATTCGCCACCACTAAAACCTAATTCTCGGCAGACTGTTTGCATATCCACCAGCGTCCAGCTATGATTTAAAAAATAGTGTACCATTTAATTAAATGCTTTGAATATGAAATGAATGCATGAGCATTTGTATTAGTTAGTTGATATTTAAGCAAACTTACTTTCTGGAGTTCGTACACACAGATCTCCAATGTCCTCTGTGGTAGACCTGAAGTCTTCCCATGAGCGGTGATTCTCCTTCCACAAGACGTACTGTGGGAATGTCTTGCGAGTCGCCTGGATTAATAGCTCGTTTGGCAACAGTATTTGTATTGCTACTCCCACTACTACTATGATTAATGAGGGTGGCATTGTTCAAAAAGTTTGTGTGAGATGACAAGGATGAAGTTGGCGTTGGGAGAGGTGGTGCTAGGGAAATTGGCGATATCTCCGGAACAGTAGAGTACTGCACTGAAGAATAGTAGCGATTGTCTGTGTATGTCGATGATGAGTTACTCAGTCTTTCGATTTGCGACGGCACTTTGAGCGT
>JAQIXW010002579.1:0-15065 GCA_034700685.1 Willowsia buskii | reverse complement strand
GAAACAATCTGCAATATTGCAGATATATAATTTGGATTATTGCTACACAACAGAAAACAAAACTAAGACATGCTTTTGGAAATATTTTCACTAACAAGTAAACTCGAAGGAAAGGATATTCCTTTAAAATGTTTGTTACTTGTAAAAAATGTGTTTGGTTTCTTTGTTTTCGTGACTATTAGCAATGGCTACTACTACTTGCAAAAATGGATTTTACCTTATTTCATGTAAGTAAATCTGTAGGAAAAACACGGGCTTAATTACTGACTACAAGTACACATAAAATGTTACTCATGATTATTAACTTTGATACATATTTACATCTGAATTAGCTGCTCTAGAATCACAGGATTTTTTGTTATCAGCTTCCAAAACCACAACAAAGAACTAAATATAAACGACAAAGATGTAGATTGTAGTAGCAAGTGTGACCCACTCGCCTTTACATTTCTCGAATTTCACCACCATTAGTAGTGTCATCATGCACAGGTTTCTTGGAGCCTTGGAGCTTTACACTTAACTATCTTTTGGATATTCTAACTCGTAAGTTTAAAGCAACAGATAAATACTCAACATGTAGACCATATTAATGCCGTGTCCTCTTTCACTATCCTATCGACGAGCTACCCCAGTTAGATGAAATAAAAGTAGCAAATATTATGCTATTACTCTATCCTTGGCTATTTGAACGCACATATTTGCTGCAAAGTCGACGAATTGCATGGTGATATATTTAACCCCAGCATAAAATTTGTAGTTATGCTCTCCAAATGGGAATAAGGACAAAGACCCTTTCTTAAAGTAGACAAGCATTTTACGATAGTATTATGTGATGTTCCTTATTACAAGATAAATATGCTCCAAGTTGAGACCCAGAAACTTTGCTGGCTAGACAGACGCTAAATGTGGCTAAAACTAAACTCACGAAGGCAAACACGCAAAGTGAAAATGACAAAACATTCATAAGTTATTTGGTGCTCACTATTGCCTAACATATAAGCCTGGAGCCAGTTGTACTGGAAACCCCTTGCATGAATCATGGGCAAATGCTGAGGGTAGGGTATTGAGACCTTCTTGACAAGCAAAAATTGATGTGTTCCTGCAAAAACCGAACGAAAGTGTACGTGCCTGTGCAAAAATTGGAAACTTGTCGCTTTAAGTATTTTGCCAAAGTTTCTAACGTTTTGTTGAAAAGCTGACAGTATGCAAGCTCACGCTCCAAAAATAAAAGGATGAAACTCCTTCTCAAAAATAGTCTACTAGCTGAAGTTTCTGGTGGATTCTACATTTAAAATGTGTTATAAATTTTGGCCATTCATTAATCATTGTCTTTCTTACTATCCAATCTCGTTTTTTATTCAATACACCTTACTTCAAGTTGTCAATCTGCTTTAATTTGAAAATTGAGAACTCCATATTTATTTTTGACGGCGGAGGAAAAGCTATTAGAAAAGTACTGAAACATGGTTGCCAGGGGGAGTTCTTCAGGCTTCAAAAGAGATACAAAATTCATGAAAGATTCATATCACCAGGGAATCACGCTTTCTGTATGTATTTGCTCATGAAGCGTATATGGTCGCAGTGACGCATCCCACAATTTTCCGTTTTTGAATATTCATAAGTCCGGCATTATTTGTTTATGGGAGGCGGGTATGTTCTCACTGTCTGAATTTTAATTACCCTCGCGCTATAATCTCTTGTGCTTCCTATAAAACTTTCCATCACTCATACTACTGAATGATATAGGTACTGCTTGTAATATATGATTCATTAACAATGTGCGAGTTCTACTGACTTAGGCGCAAGAATTCATTGACTACAGCAGGTGACTCTAGTTTTTCCGGAACAGATATAAACGTACTCCATAGATGAAAGTCAGTATTTTGGATCACGGACGAACAGTTCTCAGGAATTGGACCGGAAGAAATATGTCAACAGAGAGTAAGCGAGGGAATGTGGAAAACATTCAGTCAAGCTTGGAGAAGAATGCGAGATTGAGACAAAGGAAGTGTTTGTTTTAGAGAAAGATGACAGACTACAAATGTTGAAATCGAGATACGCATGAGAGGTGTCTTACGATGCGTTCACGCTACGATTACCAATTACCATGGTAATTATAGAAATATTATAGTGCTCATCTATTGGAACTAATTCTTCCACTGTCTATATCTTGGGCTGTGATTACCAATGCTGGACACGTGTAAAATCATAACATAAACTCATAACTTATCAAAAAGTTTATCATAAAATATATATTATGCTTGTCGTGGAATTAAGTATTTATGAGAAAATAAAGAGAGGGCGATAATGGAGATGATTAATAATGGATACTATTACAAAAGCTGGACCTATGCAACTTGGGGAGATTAGCACCCTCCAAACATTTGTGCTGTTTTCCTGATACCTATATGATGTAGGCATTTTATTTACTTACACATGAATGCGTAAGTGTAGGCAGCATGTATTAAAGCATAAGCATCTTATAAAAATATTTATGATGGCCTTTTCACTTCCCTTAAATGAGGAGATGAGTACGCTATCGTAATGCAGTCTACATAGCATGCTGACTGTATTATGCGACGCCAGCCATTGCTATAGTAAGCGAGAAGAGCAGGCATTGAAATAAAATTATACTGCACTTCTGCGTTTTATGTGATTCAACAATATGGCTGCCATGATGCTATGATGATAATGACTACGACTGTTATTCTCCACATCACGTTTTTCAAATGTGTGTCGTTGTGTTATTACCCCCACTACTAAAAAAACTGGCTTCAGAACCAGAGCTACTACTACTACGCAAAAAATCTGAAACCACAGAGCAGTAGTACTTTTTTACACAATGAATAACACACATGATACGAATATCATTTTTTTTACAATACAAGATTTTTTTATTTAAAAATGTACTTGTTCTCAGGTTTGATCACTGGGTATAGTCACGATATCTTAAAACATGGCTCGCTTTCACTGTTTCATGTATACGAAGACGTGAATCCACCATATATAGCCTTCAGCAAGCATGCCATAAGACCAGTCACCATCCTCAAACCCTCTTCAATGCCATTTCGACGAGCTTTTTCCACCGTTTTGGATCATAACTTTTATTATTCCCCAGTACTCCTAGAACCATGCTGAAAGGCACTCCATTTTTCATTATTATTTTTATTATTATTATTATCATCATTATTTTTGTTGCTTTACCCATTTCGATGAAGAAGAGAAGAAAAAACCTTTTTTCTGCTTTTATTCTCTGAGGTGAGGAGGAATTCGTCCAG
This sequence comes from Willowsia buskii, assembly GCA_034700685.1. NCBI lineage: Eukaryota > Metazoa > Arthropoda > Collembola > Entomobryomorpha > Entomobryidae > Willowsia > Willowsia buskii. The sequence continues at coordinate 11,787 of JAQIXW010002579.1, read as the reverse complement.
CTGCTTTTCCCTCACTACTAGTATGTCCTCCATTCCCACTACACATATATTACATGATAATGTATTAGGCAGATCTAACTGTGGGCTTTTAAACACTACTGTAACTGTAACATATGCTCTTAATGCCTGTATCATATACTCCCCTCCTTTTTCCTTCTCTCCTTTCTCTCCTCCTCCGCAATTGCTCTTTTCTTACGACTAAAAGTGAAGAATATAACCAGAAAAAAGGAAAGTGGCTTTATCATCATAATAATCATCATCATAATCATCCTCAGACAGTTTTGCTGTTTCTTCCTTTCTCTCTGACTCTCTTTCTGTATGTAGTGCATTTATTTTCTAGCTGCTCTTCTCATATTCTTGTTCCTTCCACACTAATATAAAAAATGCGAAAAAAGAAAGATTTTCCTTTACTTCAATTTTTTTTCTCTCGCGTACACAACGCTTCTTGCACAAAGGCATGCTTTTTCTCTCCCCCTCTTTCTTTTCTGCATGTATGCTTGCAACAGTTCACATCATCCAGTTACTAGTCGTAGAGGCCTCCTAAACTACTGCTGCTTCTGCAATTTATGGATGCTGTTATAATTCACTTTCTTTGCCTGCCGGCATCCTGCAGGCTCCTTTTTTGTTACCTATTCATAAAGCAGGGATAAAGATGCATGCATGCATGTTCTCCTCGCATATTCTACTTTCTCTTTTTTATATCAAACCAATTTAACACATTTTCTTCCTTTTCTCTTCTTCTTATGCCCACTTGTTCAAGTTATCATACTCCCATCGTCGTGTTGTCGTTTTCAGTTTTCTTTCTCTTCCTTCTTTGTATCATCATCATAATAATAATGTACATGAAGTGTGTCTCTGTGTGTGCTACGTACGTGCATGAACAACGGAACGGAGAAAGAAAAAGAAAGCTGGTTGCTTCATCCTGACGAATATTTCTTTCTCTGCTGTCGGATTCGCATTTATAGTTTTTCATTTTTATGGGTTTTCCATTTTTTCAAGGAAACGTTGAAAGTTGGAAATGTGGGATAAAGACAAGAAAATAGGGTCATACTCTGTGTTTCCAGTAGTATGTAGTAGTATGTAGGAGTAGCGACTAAGGTTAAACATATTAAATAGCTAGTCTGCCCTTTTCCATATTGCTGTTACTGCAAAAAAAAAACCACCATTACATAAGAAAATGTAACGTAGATAATAGTTTTCCCCTTCTTGTTTCGTCTTTTTCCTTCGACTCGATCTCCGTCTCTAAACTGAAGTAAATGTGTGTGTATGTGTCTGTAAATGTATTTCTCGCGTTGTGGAGAGAAAAAAAATGGTAGGATGAAGCAGAGCATCAGCAGTCATTGTGTTGCTGTTTCGTTGTATAATTCATGATATAATGGTCCAATGGGGCCTACAAAAAGACGAACACCCCACTAGGCTGCCATCAAGAAGTGCACTAGTTTTTTTCCTTGTTCTGTCCGTTATGCCAGTTGTTAGAAGTTTTGGAGTGCCAACGCCAACCAGCCACGAGCACTGAGAGAAAACAAGAGTAAAAATAATAATGTTAGAAAAGGAAGAAGAAGACGAAGAAGAGGGACAGCAAAAAACAACAATGTATACTTTGGCTAGGTATAAGAAAAGTATATTACACGGACAAATAGACAGGCACTCACATTGTGCGGAAAGAGATGGGCTTGTAAAAAAGAAGAAGGGAAAAATTCAAAAAGTGAAAGTATGTGTATATTTGTGTGTGGGAAGAAGAGGAAGGAGAAAAAATAAGATAAGGTTAAATTTAGAAGAAGACCAAACAGTGAAACCATCAATTCTCCACACACATATATACACAAATTCTCTATCTTTCTCTCTGACGAAGGCTTTCACTATCTGTGTTTTTATATCATGGGAAAAATGTGTGGGTCTCGTAATATGCTTTTTATACGTCCATTAAATCTAGTATATTATTTAAAAAATGTACATGTCTGCCTCTTCTCACACATAAAAGATGTAGAAGACATGCTTATATAAACACACAAGACACACAACTTATCTGTCATAAGTAAATCAGGATTGGAGGAAAGAAAATAGCTAAGAGGATCAGGAACGCCAAGGCGGATGGAGGAACCGAGCAATAAGTTTTCATGAAATCTGCACTACAACTCCTCACACAAGCTCAGCTGCTCCTTGTTCATTTTCCTCTTTACTTCGTCTCTCTTCCTCCCCATCATCCTCCTCCGCTTTTTTCATTGTTCTTATTATTATTTTTTACTGGAGAAAATAAAGATAGGCTCTTTTCTACAGCCACCTAGACACAAACAAATAAGACGGGCAGATGTACTTCATTTCAACTTGCTGTATTACTTTTAAGAATGAAAAGGATCAAGAATAAGCAAAGTAGGAAAGCAAGAGGTAAAAGGGTATGTGTGTATAGTTGCCTAAAAGAAAAAGTTTGTTTTCCAAATATTTTCTTCTTGTTTCTTAAATAAAACAACGCACTCACTCTTACGACGGAACGCTCGAAAAAGTTTACTTCTCGAGAAAAGCTACTTGGACATGTGAGCAATGAATTGAATTTTGATACTGAGCCTTTATTATTTCGAGAGGGAGAACAATTCTGTGGCGATTGATCCCTTCGTCCGTTCACTGGGCTGGTGATGGCAAACTGAAGAGCTTTTATTTGCTGATAGCATACACAGATTGATTATATAAAGTTTAAAATTGGGTCTATATACTTATAGTTATGAGTTTTTGCATTTGTTTCAATGTCCGTCCTTCCACCAAATAAAGGAATGTAGCAAAGTCGGTTCGATTCTTTTTCGCTTCCTTCACTCACTCCGCCAGTGATGATAATGATGATGTCAATGATGAAAAAATGCAAAGGAATGTTTGTATGAAAAACCGCCGTCGTTTTTTTTACATGAAACCCGTCTCTATTAAATACATAGCATTTGTTTCATCACAGTCCCATGAGATAGATACCACGCACTCTAGCTTCTTTGAAGAGAGGAGAAAAAAACAATTTAAATGGAGACGTGGTTTGGTGAACTGAAGGGGACGTGGGACTTAGATTTCAATGTAAATGGATGTGCATACATACCTCTACACATGCATACATTTACTACAAGGGACAGAAAAGAAAGGGCTCCTTTCTCCGAAGGACGATATACATTTGCCTGTACTCCTATAATATAGCCCACCAACCACCATGAAACGATTACAACGACCATGCAGCAACTCAACGATGTACAAAAATCCTTTTAACTCAATTCTTCCCAAGTCCTTTCACTACTTGGTTGGGGAAAAATCGTGCCACTCTGTTGTAGCAGAAGTAGGACTTGGAGTGATGGTAGTGGGGACTACGTTTTTGTTGTTTTTTCTCTCTTTCCAGTAGTCTCCAGCAGTATGCATATATGTACCATGTACCAGTTGACTGGGACGTAACGCAACCGAGCCAAAGTAACCAAAGAACGAACCACTCTATTTTCCATGCATAATAATAATACTGATTATAAGGATTTCTTATAAAAGGCCCGTTTAGCATATTACATGTCGAAATGCGTGCATCACACAAAAACATTAATTGCAAGTAGCGGAAATTTGATGATAATTCTTCGTTTCTCTCTCTTAATGTCTGTCTGTCTTCCGTTTTAACTGTGATGCTTGTGGAGCCACAGTCACAACAGTTCTCTCTACTGACGATATAGAAAATATGCTACAAATATTTTTTATATAATCTCTATATAGAGAATAGAGATTATGTGGGAGTAACATTCTCCTGGTTATTTTGATAATTCTAATCTTTTTAATTGATTTATTTTGAAATCCAACATAATTAATTGTATTTACAATAATACACACATCATACTTATATAAGCATGTCGTCGTGGCGTAAATGGCGGGTTATTTTTATTTTCTCACCTTTCATGCAGATCAGTATCACTACAACAGAATAAATTTCAAAATCCACTCTCCTTTCTTTCTACATTTGTCTAAAAAATTGTGTGAAATGAAAAAGTAAATATTTTAGACAACTATCTATACGTGTGTGTGTGGCAGCCCTTACATGAAACCAAAAATTTCTATTCCATCTCTCTGGTCCAAACTCCAACCACTGGGGAAAGTAAAAGGACGGAAAAGTGCAATGCCAAAAATAAATATTTGCCTACCTAACCGCACATGTATGCATTTGCCAAAATACTTTGTCGTCCTCGGCATCGTTGTCGTCGTACAGGCGAGAGCTTCCTTTAACTCTCCACGTAAATAACAAGTCGAGTAGGAAGATGCCGTTAAGCGTCAACGACAGAACTATGTCATCGGTCACAGTGACCAACCACCAGTCAAGTAGTACTGTCTACATTGCCATTATAACCATCATCTTCCTCTTCAATGCGACCACCACCGCCGGCATCATCGCATGCTATTATGTGTTCCTTGGATGAGAGAAAAGGAAACATATAGTTGTGTTATAATAATAATAATGATGGTAAATTTAAGTCTTACAGACATATGCTTTTCGTTTCTCATGTACACACTCTCATTCTTGTGTGTTGTGTCACCCACCATCACCACTGCCACCACCACGCTTTGTGTGAACAGTGAAGTTGTTGGAGCAAACCAGCAAAAATTAAAAGTGTATGTGAATTACATATGTATTAGTCTGTTCATGTCTGTGCACCACGTCCTCGTCTAAAGAGAAACCAACGAACGCTTCTCTTTCACCGTTATGTATGTTGGAAGCTCGAGGGAGGAGGACAGACGCCTGAAAAAGTTGTTTCTTCCTTCTTTTCCGGACACGAGGAAGGAACGAAGCCAAGTTAATTAACCGTAGAGAAGCAGATTGTGAGCGTTGTGTTGGGTATGTCTCTACGTTTCTGTCCATCTTCCGACTCTCTTTTTACATTGCTTATGTTAAAAAATCTAATCGTGGCATGCCTCTGCTCCAATATGAGCAGCACCGGTACTAAATGACTATTGCTGATGTACACTTGTCTGAAGGATTGGTTGTGTCTGTGTGTGTCCCTTACGCTCGCTATATCCCTCGCTTTATATTGCTTTTTTTCCTAGCTGGTTTGGTGTGCCTGTCAAAGTGATGTGATGAAAGCAGAGAAGAAAATGATGAAGGGTCAAATTGTTCACGGATATATACCTATAAGTAAATACATGCTCCCTTTTAATCGTGATGCATGACCGACAAGTAATTCAGTCAAGTCAAGACAAATCACCATCTCTCCTTCCTCTATTCCCATAGTAAATTTGTAATAGCCCTATCTTGCACAACAACACATACGCCTACTATCTATCCTACGTGTTCATGTCAATGAGCTAGATACTTATTTATCTGCCTATCTATCCATCCATCCGTCCGTTTAATGTGGATGGGCACGTATTTTTATCTATCCTTTCTTTTCTATTTTCTATAAGAATGCTTATAGACTTCATGTAAAATGCAGACATATACGCACATAATGAGCATCATGATCATGATTCCAACGATATGCTGTTGGCTACTCCTCCAGACTATTTCCATATTATACAGCTTGACCAAAAAAACTTTATAGTTATGAAACGAGTAAAAATGAAGGAAAAAATCTAACTAGCTGCTTGATGTGGAATGAAACCTTACATTCCCGTGCCAGACATGCATGTAATCAATTCATCAAGGAGGAAAATGAAAGGGGAAAAATGAATTACTCAGTCTGGATGTCTACGTATACATATTATTATTATTATTATTATCATGTATGAAATTACGAGAGATATCCAAGAATGAAAAAAAAATCCTTTATAAATGCAAAAGAGCTCATGTGCATGTACCCAAAGCACCACACCATACCACCACTACCAATACCACATCTCCGCCGTCACCAACCACCAGTGCATACACACGGATGAATGATTAGAAGATTTTATTTTATTCTCATGGAGTTACATGCACACACATTGCTCTCTGTGTATACTATAGTTTAAAAAATAATGAGAGCATAAGACGAGAGAGAAAAAGAGAAAAGTGAGTTAGATGAATGCATGTGGGTTTTTTCTCTGCTGTTGCTGCTGGGGATAGAGGGAACGTAGATGCCTTGGCGTATATATTACAGTAGTAGAACGCATAGGAGGAAACAGAGGGAGTTTGAGAGAGACAGAGAAAGATTGAGGCTATGCCTGGAAAAAGCCTACTCGTCTCCTCTCTTTCTCTCTCCTGCTGCTAGTTTTGTAGAGAGAAAGCAGCAAGAAAATCGGATTCATGCTGGCCAGATCGATCCGGCTTGTACCGTTCGTGTCAACTGGAGATTGCGCAACCTTAACTATCATGAAACTACTTTTTTCAGGAAAAAAGTGTTTTGGGTTCCTTCTCTCTCTCTCTCTCTCTCACACACACACACATACACACTCTCTCTATTTCTCTCTTTCTCTTCATACTCATCTCTTTACCTCGCCTTCTGTCTTACGGTTGACTGTACTGTACACATTTTACACAGAAAATCCGTCAGCACAAAAAAATCTGCGTTTCATATTTGTTATTTTTTCTTCGTCTGTATTGCACTCATCCATTCATCTTATCTTGGAACTGTGTGTCTCCTCGTAATGATTATCATCCTTATGATCATCCACCATGTGAAAGAACAATGCAGCCATAGGCATAATATATACAAATAATATAGAATTCTCTAGCATACTCAAGATTTCCCCCTTGCTTCCCTTTCTTTCCTCTGTGTCTCAGTCCCTCTTCCATTCTAGATAGGAAGTCCAGCTTTTTTCTTCTTTTTACATCAGTCCTGATAGTATCAGTAACTCTTGTCTGTCATACCGTTATTACAACGAGCCATGTGTGTATAGATACATGTTATACTAAACAAAGCACGATCATAATGATACTACCACCCCCACCACCGCTATCAAAAGCAACAAACTAAATTTATGTTTGAGTTTCAACATGTAGGTAGAGATATTAGGTGCTTCGCTAGCATAAAAACGCACACACAAAGTACACGCGCGAGTTCCAACGCATTTCGCATTTTAAACGAGTTATAAGTCCGGGAAAGGGTAGCATATACGCAATTATGCGTTTGACTTTCTAGCCTGTGTTGCTACCACAGAAGAGAGAACAGAGAACAGCCACTACTACAACTAAACTACTACTCTGCTACTGGTTTTGTTACTAGGTAGCTACGCCAAGTACATACAATACAAGACTTCCTAGTAAGAATTATATTTTGCTCATCTTTCTCTTTCTTCCACTAACTTTCTCTGTGTATGACCCTCCATATCACCGGAATATCAGATGAGAATTTATACTGGGATCTTGGTAGTAGTACTGATAAAGCACCTGATTTTACTGGTTATATCGATGAAAAGAGAGAAACGTGCTCCTACACTGAAATTGCTTGCTTCTCTTTTGAAACAAGAATAATAAAAAACATGTAACAATATAAAACCATAGTGTTAATGTTATGTTCTCTTCCTCTCAACAACGCTCCTGGACAATATGCTTTTCTCCACGAGAACTAGACGCTTTCCATTTTTTGTTTCTTCTTGACTTGCTAGTTGTATTTTTTGCTTCTTCTGCTAAAAACGAGAAGCAAAAGGAAACATTGTAACATTTACATTGTTAAATGGAAAGGGTAAAAAAGTACATGAAAGTTGGTTGCTTACATGAGCCGAATATTATATATTACTAAAGACCTCTGTGTTAGCAATTCGGGTGCATGTACATTTTATCTGTAGAATTTATATAGATAGTAGCATCATCAGAGTTCTTTCATGTTGTTGTAGGTGTGGGTTCCTATTCCATTCTTATCGTTATTACTATTCTTTCCTTCGTACTTTCTTGTTTCTCTCTTGGTGGACTACACAGCCAGCCACCACACCGTTACAATAAGTGAAAAAGGAAGAAAAGGAGTGTTGACCGAGCGAAGGAAGATAACCAGACCATAGAGAGAAAACAGAGAATCAGGGTTCGCTTGCTTTCTTTGCTTTCACTCTCTTTCCATAGAGCATACTGAACTCACTTTTGCTTGACTAAAAGATTTTATAGAGAGAGATAAATAAAAAAAGTCAGAAGAAAAGGAGATACGAGAAAGATGTGGGATGCAACATTAGAAGTAAAAGACTTTATGTGCTTGCAGCTTTTTCGCTTTTCTACTTACACACTTTATTAATAAATAATAATAGGAAAAAATGGTGAATGGGTACGTTTCATCTCTTACTTCCTTTTTTTCAGTGTCCAAAAAATGAAGACTTGAGTAGAGACAAACAAAGATAATCTCATATGTGTATACAGCGATTGTGTGCTACTATCAGTTCACTGATCTCTCAAGAAATGATCTTTTACGTTTTTCAGCTTCCATTATTAGCTTGAACGAGCAGCATGAGCTTATAAAAATTTCTGTATAAATGTCCGTCTGTCTGGCCGCATTACTTCCGAAGGATGAAAAAGGTTGTTGGAAGGAGACTTTCGTAGAGTCTGCTGAAAATACGTTCGTGCTCGAGAGTCCATCAATGGATTACTATATATACTTTTTAAAGAGAAATTGCCGTTTCTAACACAAATTACATGCTACTTGGTGATGACAGTTGTACTTGAGACTACCTTATATGGAGAAAACTTGTAAAATTGGTTAACTATATGAACTTTATGGTTATCCCTTCAACCATTATTATTATTATGTGCACACATGAATTTAACAAGATATGTTTCTCAGTCATCAAACTAGTTGATGAAGATGACGTTCTGAAGTTACTGTTTTTTTTATCTAAAAGGAATTCTTGCATCTTCCAAAGAACCAAGAAGAGCTTATAGCGGCAACAGTCCAGTTGAAAAGACAATGTGTAAGATGTAAGGGGAACTTGTACTTACTGCTGCCGCCACTGACCATACCAGGAAAGTGAGAGAAAAGAAGAAGAGGAAGAGAGACAGGAAGAAGCAAGTAACAAGTCCACTAGAAAAAATGAAACGTCTTCTTTTCTTTCTTTTTGCCTTTCTTCCTCTTTCTCCATCTTTCTCTCTCCATGAAGTATTGTAAAAGGATCATGTCGTGGTCGTGGTGCGTATATTTGAGAAAGTGGTTCAGTAAACTTGAAGTGAACAAAACCAGTTTCCTTTTTTTCTTTTGTATCAACACTACACATCCTCTAGCAGCAGCAGCAGCAGAGAAGTCTTCGTCGCCATACAAAACTAGTTGTGTGTCACCATCACTATCATCGTCGTATCCTTCTGGTTAAGCGTTTTTTGGCCATTCTCTCTCTTCCTTGCCATATTACATTAGGATTATGTATGTGGCTTGTGTACACATTTTGTAGCAAGGAGTCAAGCACTCTGTTGTGTGCTGTATGTATTTCTTTACAAAGCACTCATTCTTGCGATGCCAGTTGTTGATATCCTTTCTAGGAAGAAACAGATGATGACTGAAGGAAAGTGAAGGAAAAAGTGCCAAAAACGAGAGACAATTTTTTTCGCTCTCTTTCTCTCGATCTTCTTTTTCCCTCCAAACCAAACACACTCTTTTTCACACATTTTTTTTATCCCATCACGATCCATCTTACTCCGTTTCGCTTCCATTTTTTGAGTTTGAGTTATAATACGGTTTTTTCTTTGTTGACAACAACTTGCTACATGTGCGCTCCTGCATATCAATATATAGCGATGTATGAGAGAGAATGAAATAAAGAAGAAAAGAAAACGAAGACATTTATTCATTTGATCGCTTTTAGCTCCTATTTTTTATACATCAATACATGTTACAGGAACGATAAAAACAGGGAAACAGCAGACGCGCTCCAATTTTTCTCTCTTTCTCACAAACTCACATTCGTGGAAGTTAAGAAAGTGGAAGAGGATCAGGAAGAAAAGTAGGAGAAAAGGTAGCAAAAAATATTAACCGCGAAATGACTTTTTTGCTTGTTCACTTTGTGCCTGTTTTTTTTCACATACTTGGTTATATTAAAGTCAGTGTACTACTAAGAGATGTAACAAACGCTTTTCAAAAAATAAGTTTTCAAGTGGTTGTAATAATAATAATGGGTAAAACGGCAGCGCTAAAAAGTCAGACTGTCATAATAATAACGGACCTCTACCTACAAAGCTACTAATATCCCGATAAAAAACCTGACATTATTACTTTCTCTATTCGATCATCGACAGTTTCCATCATCATAATCTTTTTGCTCTCGTTTATGCATCTCTTTGTGGATCTGTACCTACAGATATTCTATTATTACGTCCTTAGCGCAATAGCCCAATGTCCCCTTATTTTTTATCACGTCATAAAACATACGTGGCATGCGGGATCCGCGGATCCATAAGAAATGCGAAAGTAATATAATGAATGTACATAAAAATGATAGTAATTGTACGATAAGAGCAAAAAAGAGAGAGGAAAAAATGCGTGAAAGTCAAAGTGAACTACTACTGATGGGAAAAGGAAGAAAGAGAATGAGTAAATGAGTGAGTGGGTATGAAGAAAAGGCCTTGATGATGAGAAAAGAGAAAGTTGTACAATCATTCCATCATCGTCATCACTATCATCAGATCAAACTTATGGGTTGGAGTGGTAGTAGCGGCGGCGATGGCGGCACCAGTATTTATTTACTTTTCTTGCATCATGTGTGAGACTGAGTAAAGAGTAAATTGAGCAGAGTGGCAATGGCACGTTTCTCTTACTCTACTGCTGCCTAATTCTGTTACTCCAACTATCATGAACATCATGATCATCATCACCACCACTACAACTGCCACGTAATGATATTTATATATTATGATTGGGATCTCATGTTAGGTTCATCCCCATTTCCTTGCTAAAAGACGTATTGCATTTCTCTCGCAAAAGAAAATTCCAATATGATCATCAGTCAGTATCCGCTCTCAGTTGCTTGCTATCTCATCAATAAATGAAAACATATTATAATGTGGAGAAAAGTGTACAATTTGCACGGATCTTCTCTCCTGCTACTCCTGATCATCATCATCATCCTCACCCACACAGTCACAACAACACTTTGCCATTTTTTCTCCACTCTCTGTTTTCACATCCGTTTTCTCTCTCTCTCTCTTTCTCTTTATCTACATATTCCTGTACTGCCAATGTCTTTTGCACTGTGTGTGCGTTGGAATGTACGCTTTTGAAATGAAGTGAAATAATGTAAGAGTGCAAGTGTTAAGTTGAGCGTGGTTTTGGCTTTGCGATGCTCCCGCTGGTCCTTTTCCTTGTATTCATACTCAAAGCATCTATACAAAACGTATAATTATCTGTATATTTCTACCTATTTCGATAAGATGGTATGGGTTTACTTATATGTGGTGCTAGTGTGTGATGTATGAATGTACCTCTAATATTGAACCAGCATGTATGCATGTATCCCACGTATTGCGTTACTGCACGGCAACTCTGACTGTATCTGTGTGTGCAAGTCAGCATTGCATAAAAGTAGGTAGTCAGGGAGCAAAAACAAGCTGAGCCAGCAGAAGAAGAGAATGTGGAAGAGCTAGTGGCATCAGCAGCAGAGAACAGAAAACCTATTATTATAAGTCACTTGAGTGTGAGTGGAATGAGAGGAGAAAATAGTGGAACAACTTTCACTAGTTTCTTCACCCTCGCTCTCGCTCACTCTCTTTTTCTCTCCCTCTTTCTCTCTTGCTTTCCCACACAAACATACAGAGTCAGACACACTGTTTCTTCATTCAGTCATTCGCTTGAGAGTTCTCTCTCCAGGAACATCACAATTACAAAGCTGCTCTCCTTCCACAGAGAAGCGCACATATTACTCCACATACAAAATTCGGAAGACTGAAAAGAGGATTTGCCAGTTTACAAAATT
>JAQIXW010002578.1:0-15066 GCA_034700685.1 Willowsia buskii | reverse complement strand
AATTGATTGTCACTATAATGTGCAGTTAATTGTTTTGTCATAATGTAATACTCAAGAAAAAAGCTAAAAGATTTCAATATGAATATTCATGATGTACAAATTGTAAGCTCCTTATGTCAAATTGATTCGATATAATTTCTGTTAAAATCAACATTCCTGATTTTTAAAGCAATCGTACAGACATACAAACGCAAAGCTTATTTAGCAAGATATATCCAGGACAAGTTTATGTTAACCGAATCACAATTTATGTTTATTGTGTGTGTAGTATATCTAAGAGTTCTTAACTGGAAATGTGAAATACGGATTCAATGATTCAAATAAAAATCGTGTTGGGTTTTACCAATGTCCAAAGCATTCCGAATGCTCGCATTTTGAATGTGTGCTTTACTACAAAAATAACTTCATCAATTTAATGAAGTTAGCAATGAAAATTACATAATACACTGACATTTGACCTGTAAAATAAATAAAAATACTGTATATTGTATATTTCATGGGCATGGCATAGTCAATAGTTTACATACGTATGCATCGATTTTCAGTCTTCAAAATGATATTGCATAAAAACCAAGATAAGATTACCGAAATGTTTACAATTTGCAATGTTATTTTATCAAAGTGTTTTGTTTTACTTTTCTCCAGCATGCGGTTATGTAGCCTGTACTGACAATTGATATGGCAGTATGTATGAAATGTAAAAAGTATACTATCAGAATTTTGTATTAACACATATTGTAGGAAGACATTTTAGGGAATAAAATTTGACATGGGGCAGAATGGAATCATTAAACCTCCAGAAAGTGTTAGATGATTGAGGAATACTTTCAACAACAAAAAATCCTTGAAATCTTCTAAACTAAGTTGACCTTTTGAAAATTGTATTTATCGTCAACTTAACTTTATTCGTATCAATGTCCTATGTGTGATGTGTTCATTTAGCAGTGGTATTTTAAATGGCAACGCAATCTAAATCTTGTATTTTTGTGCTGTCTATTTTTTAAATGAAAATATGGGTTGATACGTGTTTGAACTACTAATTACGCACGTATAATGTAAGTTCTTTCTGGAGTGTAACATCAATATGTACACACATCCAATGAATAAGCACTTCTGCCACAACGTTTTTCATCCTTAGATAAACACTATTGACTGTCAACAATATCGTCATATTGAAGATCCAACATAAATATCGTAGTACAAATGAAAATAAAAAGTATGCTAAAAGTATAAAACCATTTACATAGAATCCTAGAAGGCGAGGAATTATGTATTATTGTATGAATTTATTTGGCAGTAAGCAACGGTATATTGTACAGGTAATAGATTGTTTTAGGTATGCCTATTGCTATATACGTAATATATTCTCGTCACAAATACTCATAAACCATATCTATTTTTATGCGTTCGTCACTATTCAACTCATGGTCTTAGTATGTATCACTGATTGATAGCTGCAGAATTAAATAATAGTAGATTTGTGCATATGTAATAGGAAATGAGAATTCAGCAGATTCACGAAACAATAAATAATTCATTGACGATTCCTCAATAATAATAGCCAACTGTCATAAACCTGAATCCTGGATGATGGTTTCAATCTGTCTTTTTATGTACTTCTATCAACGTAAAATCGTAATTTTATATTCTGTATGATATGCATATAATTTAATTTATCTATTTAATTTTTTAAATGATTCCCCTGCAAATAGAGGTGATATTTTTTTCTAAATTTATATATTGTAATATACGCTTGTTATGCACGCTCAGTGAATTTTATAGTACATTGACTTACAACATTGTATTGCGTGTTGTTGGTGGAAGTTGCTCGTTGTGTTAGAGCAGATGAAACATAGAATTGAATTATGGAATGATTTCAGTAAAAAAGAATAAAATAGAGCAAAAGTGATTTACTTTTTATTATTTTGCTCCTACATTTACACCAGCTCTTTTACTTAGTAATTCGCGATTCGCAGTAATAAACGTATTTTAAGTAGTTCTGCATTAATTTGCATTTCTGCATAAAACATGGTTTTTACTTGGTACTGTGGCACAACATATTTCATTGTTTTAAAAATATTATGTAGGTTGTGTGATTTGATATTTTAGTTTGGTCGATATTACGGACAGAGATAGGATCATAACTCCGCTGTATCCTATTTAACCTTGTGTATATTAGCGGTCCCAGTGTATAGGAGTGTCCACTGCATTCACTTGATGAAAAACAGGCTTCAAATTTCTATTGTACAAAACTGACTCATTGCATGGTTGAAATCTTGAAATCGTTCTCAAGTGCACGATAGGAAGAGGAAATATTTAGAGAAAAATTGTTCCAAGAATCAACCGACAACCAACCATAAATCTAGAATTTGACTGGAAATCAATTAATTAACTGCTAATTTTTAGTGTGGTACAGTTCCAAAACAATCAATTTGTGCTACTGTTACGTAGTATTTGAAAAAAAACTTTACTTTAGACTTCACTTCACGCGCTATGACCAAATGCATCACTATACCTATATGTACATGTATACCTATAAAAGTTAATAGTCATTTCTTTATCTATTCGGGTTTGATAAATTTTAATGTTTCGTGAAATAATATCGTACTGCGCATGATTCAGTAAGGTTTTAGAACGTCAAATAATCTATATCTGTATTTGAAGGTTAGGAAATAAATAATATGCTGTAGTATTTTAAAATATTTCTACATTTTTGCATCGTGTATGAAAATAAGAATTTTTGCAATGTTTCTATTGTACTGAGTACTGACTGCAACTGTGATGAACAGTGAACAGTCTATCCTATCAGTTGAAATGGTAAGCTCGCTACTGGGTAACAAATTAGTGGTCAGAAAATACATATCGCAATATTTTCAGACAAAAAATGCGTAGTTAGGTTCAAAAGCAGACTAAAAACAATACTATTGCAGTTGTATAATGCATGTCTAATGTTTGCAATACAGAAGATTTTACACGTGTCAATTTTTTAATGATTTTCAGAGAAGATCATTATGCTGCTGGCTGCTTCTGGTGATTAGTGATTGCACGCTAACTTCCATGTTTACAGCGAAAGGATCTTATGCTGCTGATCAATAACGTTTCATAATCCTCTTTCATCCTTACTTGTGCATAGCAGAGGTGCAAAAAAAGCAACAACTGTATGTATGTTTTGCAAAGGAACCAGGAACGTGCTATATAGAACAAGCAAATTGTATTTCTGAGAAGACCACACTTTCCATGTTTCCTTAACAAATGATAAATTAAAGATGACGGACGGAGAAAGACAAGTGCAACAACTCACTTCAGATGGAAGTGGAACACCTCTATACGAGGCAGGTTCAAATGCAGAATCACCTTCTACTTCTACAAGCTCACCAGGAGGTAATGGATACGTGTGGGAAATGGGTTGCACATCTCCGTCTTCCGCTGCTGCTTCTGCAGCAGCATCAACCTCATCTTCGTCGTTTGCGGTTCATCCAGCCAAAAGTGCTTTCGCCAACAATGCCTCTCCCAGTAGTGGGATCCCAATCCCAACAGTCATAAAAACGACTGAGGAGCCTAGTAGTACTTGTAGCAAGAAAGACGATACCATGCAGTAAGTTCTATTTTACACTTCATAGCCATTACTACTACTACTTTGCAATATTTTTGTAATGTCTTGAAGAAAGGTTGTGTTTAAGATTTTCCAACAGTGGTTAATATAAACTTCATTCGTCTTAAATACAGGAGCACATCTTCTGAAGCCTCTTCCGACACATTCCACACACCCAGCACCTCTCTTCAAAACATTTCTGTCACAAAGATGATTGATAAGAATAGAAGAATAGCTGAGTTTCATGATGATCTGCGTCAAAAAGAGATTCACCCTCATGAAGAAGAGGATGAAACAGTTACTGATTCAGGACCAACTTCCACAGCTATTCCTGCTACAGTGACGGAGTCCATAGATAGTCCCCCCAACGACGAAGAAAGTTCTGGTGAAACAGGTGAACCTCATTCATCTAATCAGCAAACTCAGGAGGAAGCTATTAGTGAATCTCGTCAGCCACAGTCCAACAAACATATTATTCAGAAACTTCAGCACAAACGCCAAAATTCTTCGGGATCTCAGTGTTCACTCTCATCAAATCCAGAAAATAGTCAGTTCAAAACTGCGGATGCTCATAGCAGTGATAGTGATGCCAGCAGAAATAGTGCTTCAGCTAGTGGGATATTTGATAGTTGCAGTACGTCCGGGGGTGTTGCAGGAGTGGATTATATGAAAGATGACCCAGATGGAAGGTCGCTGCAGTCAGATCATAGTCATAGTGGAGAGCAGCTAAATACATCGGTGGAAAGTGTGGAATTCGGAGGGCCGGGTGAGGTTGTTCTTAAGCGAAGGTCTGAATCACGCACTCCCCGATCCGGACACAGCGCAACTAAAGGTGGTAGTAGTATATCCCCTCCACAAGGTTCTCAATTTTCCTCTTCTGGAGGCAAGCCTCGAGTTAAGAAGAAAATGTGGTATCAGCAAATTTTCAGTACTTCCTATAAAACCAGATCTGGAGATTTTAAGAAACTTTTTAAGGATCTGCCGTCGAAGGAACGTTTAATTGTTGGTAAGTTTGGGAGCTTTGGCCATTTACTAATAATACTTTATTCTTAAAAAATGATTCCTAAAACATTCAGAAATCAGAATGTAAGGAATGAAATGATTGAATATATTATGGTAATTAATTAGCATCCCTTCAAATGTTTTTTCTGTAGATTATTCATGTGCTCTTCAAAAGGAAATCCTCCTGCAAGGACGAATGTACGTCTCGCAAAATTATGTTTCATTTTATGCCAATATTTTTGGTTGGGAAACACAGACATCCATTAGCTTTAAAGAAATCGAATCGATTACCAAAGAGAAAACTGCCCTAATTATACCTAATGCCATTGGAATCACTACTTTAAGCGAAAAGTTCTTTTTTAGTAGCTTTGTGACTAGAGACACAACTTACGTCATGCTTTTCAAACTGTGGCAGTCTGCACTTTTGGACGATGTAAGTATCAATGATGTAAGAATTCTACAAACTTATTTATTTGCTTTCCATACAATTTAAAACAGTCTGTATGTGTATAAATTTTTGTGGATATGGTTTTCGGTAACTCCAAAAACATGGCTTTTGACAGAAGGAAATTTATGCTTATGGAGTTATAGGTTCTTCCATGTTGAACAATCTGATATATGCACTTTGTCAAATACATTATAAAACTTTAATGAGATTTTCTTCAAAATCCTATGTACTTTAGAGCCTCACAAAAAAAGAACTCTGGCGACTGGTTCACACCTGTTACGGGGAAGAGTTGGGTGTTACCAGTGAGGATGAATCGGAAGAAATGTATTGTCCACCTATGGTGGCCACATCAACAGTGTCAACTCTTATCACCACTACAGAGGTTGATGGAATGGAATCGATAAGCATCGATCCTGAGGTAAGTAAACCACTTCATGCAACACATAGTATGAATACCCTCACCTATACCTTGCTTTCACTCCTGGTAAATTAGGTATTTCCATGCCTGTTCCAGGAAGCAGGTTTCTTAATTTATGTGAATTTTATTGCGCAAGGCAAAAGAGTATAAAGGTCAAGTGTTCCATTTGACACCCGGTAGCATACAAAACAAACATTAGAGTTTAATCGCAATCAGAAACATTTCAAGTCATAAACTTGAGCATATATTGAGTTCATGTATGTAGGCATACACATGCACACGCTGTATGTAATGTGAATGCTGTCAGCAAATGTACAAACCACTAATGTCGCAGTTGAGAATGTTGAGATGGGTGATGGGTATCTAAAGAATAACCGACGGATAGCGCTCCTAAAAATCAAATTTTGTTTCGTGGAAGGGTGAATGCATGCAACAAAGTTGATAGTAGATTTTTAAAATGTTTCTCCCACCGCAGAATTTAGTTGTATGCAGTTTTATGGAAAAAACTGTTTTTACTTTATGCATGTAAATACGTAGCGCAATTCTCTCAATGAGAGCCTCTTTCCAAGAATACAACAAATACTTCGGTCAGCAGCATCGTTAATTATAATTATTGATACAAATAAAGCTGAAAGGAAAGAAAACATGCAGCAATTCTGGAGAGAGGGTGTTGTTGTTGTGAAGCATAATTGTGTGGTTTATTATGCAATTCCAGTCACACAAATATTGTAATCAAAGTAATTAATCGATGAGCTAGCCACAATTGCTGTGTGAGAAGTACTGACCTCGTTGAGGGATATTTTCGGATTTGTTTTTTCCGGGTTCATACAGCCAAAGCCATGCCAAACTTTTTTGTGTGCATGTGAATATTTAGACGTTAGATAATATAGCAGCTTATAAGCGGATTATCTGCAAACAAAAGAAATGTACAATGTCAGTTACACTACAGATATAGTGTTTAAGACACATCTAGATTATTGACCAGCGATATGTCTTTATTTGTTAGATTGTTCTTATTTTATTTATGCCCTTTCTTTGTACATTTATGATCGTTTTGGATATATAAACAGTGAAATCGTTTGTATATATGTATTCAATATTCCTGGCTAGAATGAATGAAAATGAAACGCAAGGTTAAATAAGTACAGCTTCCCTAGTCTTGATTTTGTCATTTTATTTTACGCCGACTGCTAAACACCCATCGACCCAGTGTTGATTTCGTAGGGTTTGTCTGTTGGTCTTTTGCTTGTAACACCCGCTTTCCAGGGGGTAAGCCTACAACACAAGTACAAAACTAAAATTCAAGTCTCTTGGAACAGTAACTATTTTAGTTTTTGAGAATCCTTTTTACAATATCCATGAACTATGGTATAGACAAGGGTTGAGGAAAACCGTTTTTAAAAGTTATTGCAGACATACATTTAGGTAAAAGAAATACATAGTAGCCAGCAGAAGAAACATGATCGTCGTCGCTTCTTCAGCACCTTCATTTAGCTACGTAGACATGGACTGTGTTTAAATATCTTCCAAGCAGCAAGTAAGCTTTGTTCACTCGCCACTTCCTAGATGAAAGCTTATTTATGGGCCCATTTCATGTTTATCAAATATTTAGGGAAAAAGGGTCGCTGTTTTATTCAATAAATGGGATTCTTACCACCGTCAGTTAGAATGTTATATGTTATATCCTTATTGCGACCTACGGAAGAAAACAAACAGCAACTATTCCACTTTACCTGACCATGATGTTGAATACGTGTTGGTTTTTGGCACTGGTTCGTAGTTCATTCATAATCCAAGACTAAGCAAGCAAAGAATTATTTCATAATTTATTGTTACTACCACAGACAATGAGGCTGTTTGGTTTGCATGGTTCAGCCTTTTGTCGTAATAATTTTCGTGTCAGAGAAAGGAAATCGTTTGCTACCTTCTTGTGAAAGCAGTTTGCATATATGCATATTGTGGAACTTTCTCTGCTTTATTGATACTTATGAATTGTTCATGCAAGTTAATCACTACGTCAAAAGAAAAAATGTTTTCACTCGTGTTGTGTTATCTGCGTGCAACTGACATAGGTATAATCAGTTCAATATGTAACTTGTCACTTTTCGAATTAGAAAATCCGTGGTGAAGTGAAGTACAAGGCAAGTCATATTGGGTGATTATGCTCTTGCTCTTTATTACTGGGTCATTGGCTTTACAATCCTTCAATAGAAAAATGCATCCCTAACAAAAACGTGTAGTATGTTTTTTTTCTACACAATCCACGAACAAAATTTTTAATGAGTGTCATCATTTTATAGTATGCTTCAAAGCATGGTGTACTGATACTGTGTACTATGAATGCTGTATGATGTAAGTACATTAGTTTTAAATGACTACGGGGTATAAGTTGTGTGTTGCAAAATTAGTAGAATAGAAGCAACACATTACATACGTGTAAGTACGTGTATCGCTGATTTTGCAGCTTATTTGGGTTTACGGCTATAGTGTGTTTCGTCAAGTCTTTCAAGTAAATATTTTTATGAATATACCAAGGTTCTAATGCCAAAAATCCCCAGGTAGGGAGTGAAAGCAGGGGCATTTGTATAAGACTTAGATGCAGCTAGTCAAAATACCACGGAGGCATACTAAATTCACTGTGTCTTGTTGTGAATTTAACTCAAAATAACTACAGCGTTTGAAAACTCGGGTACCTTCTTTATGTGTCAAATGTCTTGCGGCATTCTATAGCCAGCCGGACACCCTTTTTAGACGCAGAGGTAGGTTTGCCGTTTGCCAGCATTTCCAAGTTCCAAGCTTTTCTGAGTGAAAGCATAATGGTACTTATAGTTTTGCTTTTCTGTATAATATGATATACTCAGCTACACTCGTTGTCAGTTTCACAAAGTTCCGTAGGCTATTAGCGAATCAAATTGAGCACTGTGGAAATCCACGATTTCGGTTACACTTCACACGTGCATACCTAATACGATGAATCTAAAAAGAATAATAAATGAGTATCCATGTATTGGTTTTAATAAGAACTGTAACGCTGCTAAAGAAGCACATGTAAAATTTTTAGTATTATATATTTCTGCGGTTTAATATCGATTCGTCCTTTTGTCACACTTATAATTAGAGTGTAAGAGACTAGTGGAAAGTTTAGGAATTATAATTGGGTATCTATCTGGTAGGTAGTGGAAAGTTGTGGTTAGAATCATTTTAGGCACTGCTTGCGCGTACTGAATCCTAATTTTCTGATTTACTGAAGTGAAAAATGAAGTTGTTCAATCTGCGGAATTCCAGAATTTTCACGAGTCAGCAAAGTTGATTTCCTATGCAACTTTATACAAACATGTTTTATATTCAATCTGCCAGATATGTTTAAGTGCATAGCTACATTTATTTTTGGGTTTAGTGCTGCCTATCAAAATATGACAAACAGCATGACCTAAGCACGGAAGGTTTAGTTTTTGATACAGACTTTACCCTGAATGTATGCTTGCATTTGTTAATTTTGCCCGTTAGAGCTTAATTTAACCAAAGGGTTTTTAAAACTCTGTGAAAGATAAATACACCTGACCAAATGCCGAGCTTATCACCGAATATTTTTAATCCAGCAGGAATCATAAAAGTTTTAATAATGCATAATAAATACAGTAATCCTGATTATAAGGCAGCCTGGATAGTTTAATAGAAAGTAAGGATCCCAAGATTTGTGATGTGTACCAAGAAGAGATTGTTACAAAATAATTGACATTGGGTTATCATTATGTGCTATCATAGACATCTTTCATATAAATATATTGATGTTTGTTTTCGTACCACTTACTTACATAATGTGTAGTGATGATGATCTTTCATTTCAGAATTTCACTTCATATAAAATCCATGCACTTGAGCGAAAAGACGAGATAAGTGTTGATTGTGTGTATTTACACACAGACAAGATCGAACATTATATTTTGGACCATGTTTAATTTTTCTTGGGTTTTTCGTAGAGGATTGAAAACGTATAATGCTTTGAGCAACCATATTCTTCAGCAGCATGCATGACTACATAGATCCTGTAAGAAATACATTTGCATGATATCTTTTTCAACCCTGACGAAGAAACATTAGCACTAACATGGATGAAACAATTATGTATAATAATGAATTAAAATGAATGACGAGAACAAGAACCAGACAACAATAGGGCTAATATGTAAATGTTAATTTAATTTTTGCCTTGATATTTTCGGGCATAGTTAGAGAAAAGATAAATAGGTACGTGATATCACACTACTTTGGTAAATAAACGTGAGCTTAATATACATATGTAATTACTAAGCATGAAAAATATTATATTTAGCAAAATGTATTCTCTCTTCTCCTGATAACACTATCTACTCTTCTCTCGTCTCTCAATATTTTATGAACTCTAGCAATTTTTAGGAGTCGCGCGGTCTTAATGCAAGGTTTTAATGAAAGGGCACGAGAAAGGCTTGTATAAGCTGTTAATGTATTATCAAAATCAAAAAGTGCATATAGGTACCCACATTTGAAGAGACATATTGTTATAATATTCAATGAAATACTCATCTTAAAACACGTGAAACTTGAGTTGAGTTGGAGTTGTAGAGTATAGTCAAAGCGGAGAGTGAAGTGGTACATTGGGAAACTCGTGCAATATCATATCAGTGAGCAAGCAAACTCATTTTTACAGATAAAAGGGAGATTCATGTCATACTTTCTAGTAGTTTGATATAAGACCCCATAAGATTCCCTTTCGGCCCACTTCTCTTCAGTTGTCGTTTGGATTTCATACGGTTTGGAAGTGTTCTCATTTCTTCTCAGTTGCGTGCCGTACCGCAACATACGTTCCACACTCTTATTTACGTGCTGTTATAATACAGAAAAGAACTTTCTCACATATTTTATTTTCGATCGTCTTATGGAAAACGATCTAAAGAAAGGCAAAACATTAGGAAGCCCAGCCTTTGTCTTTTAATATCATGAAATTTGTCAACAAAGTACATGTCCCGAAAACAGAATCGTTGAACTATTTCAGGCATCTTCATTTTCACTTCAGATCTTTTATCTGAAGATAAATTAGACTTTCTATAGGAGTGCAAACAATTAATGCAAGTTTCCCCTTTCATTTATATCGCCATTGTGAAAATTACGGTGCTACTGTAGCGTACGGTGTAAACCATTGAAGCTAGTCTAAAACGAATATCTACTTTACATTACAAACACTGGACTACATTGCCATTGCAATATCAAATGGATAATTTATTTAAACGAATAAACCACTATATGATCCCATTTGTTTATGTCTGTCTCAGAATAGGGGGGAATCGCAAGTGAAGTGACATTAATGACTTAATAATAAAAAACGAGAGGATGCATGTCTGTCCAATAGACAAGAACTGTAACATTACACAAAGTAAACAAGATAGTAAACAGAGTTAAATGTTTTTAACACGATCTGACATATTTTTAAGTTGGCTTTTAGTCAAAAATAAGTTTTCTGTCGAAACGGTGCATTGAATGCTACAATATTCCTTTAAAAAAAACACACTTGAAACCGCAAAGGTTCCTGTTCTGAAAACCGCAAGAAGTATAATCTTTTCATCCACTGCTTTCCACAAAACGAGTGTTACATTTGATTTTACAATAGCAGCAGCTATAGAACATTGCTGAATCAGGATGGCCGCTTCACTAATTGAAAATAAAAACCTGCGGCCGCAACGCAGCATTTCTCATGCTGGCTTCATTAATGGCATGACCAACACCGATGGGGAAGGTCACTTACAAATTGTCTCAGAACGTGCCACGGGATCTCCATCTGTATCAACTTCAAATTTAAACGACAGTGGAAATAGTGGCAATAAGCATTCGCTAACTGAAAGTTCTCTAGGCTTTCATCCTATGAAAAGTTATAAAACTGGCAACATTACTGACAGCAGCTTATCAATGATGACTGAAATAGGACCAGTGTTTACGACAGACTCTCCGACAAAAAATGGGAGAGACATTATCAGTAGCATCTATAATAACAATAGAAATTCATTGTTGGACAGTAAACCAATTAGAGCGTCTAAGAGTACGCTTGACCTGCCAAGTTTATCCGAAAAGGAATTCATTTCCACAGGGTCCGAGGGAGATTCCAAAAGTAAAAAGTCGTTTTTGTTCGTTAAAACCGATTTCTCTTTGCCAGAGAGCAACAAAAGTGTTAGTAATGCGAGTCAAGATGAGCCAAGAAAGCGGCACAAAAGTGCGACCTCTACCCCATCCCCAACTACATCTCCAAAAATAGTTTATGAGTTTGACAAACATCGTAACGGAGAAAGCATAGTTAACAACAACAATAATGACGATACGCAAATTCAGGAAAAGCCAAAAAAGCGACGATCATTTAAGCTAAAAAAATCGAGCAATAAAGAAAAAGAAAAGGATAAAGTAACACCAGCACCTTTATCTCCCAGCAATGTTAAGGTTAGTGTTTGCATCATATCAGAGGTAACCATTCTATGTAATCCATTTTTCCGCAAAGAATGCTTTCGGGTGTAATGTGGTGAATTTTTTCGGCCATGAGCCACGATCTTATCGCAAACGTGCCAACCAAACAGATTAAATATTATGTGTTCAATAATAAATGATTCCGACAACACTAAGGCAGTACAGGGATAAGGATAAGACTCGTTGTCGTTCTTATATCTAATATGACCATACTTGCTGAGAAAGGAAAGGGTGACCTGCACATACATAGGTAAACTGTCAATTGCAAACCAAACTAAAATTGCAATAACCAAAATCATTACGGAAAGCCCAAGAGATAGGCATGATTTCCAATAATTGCATATTCCTGCATGAATTCGGGTTTATCATGAAATAAGGAAAATCTTAACGAGCAAATCAGCATATTAGAAAATATTGAAAATTTATAAATTTTATTGTTAAAAGTATTAATCCGAAGTAGTAAATACGTAGACATAATGACATGTTTGAAGGCACATTGTTAAAAATAAGTTTAGGTGTGAGCAGACAAAGTAACGACTAAATCAATACATTTTTGCTAAACTAACAAACTTTTGGGATTGAACCTAGCAATTATTGCAGTGTACTACCTACAAGTGGAAAAGCAAAAATATTAGTGTATAAAGTGCTGAATTAATTGATTCTTTCGATGATAGGCATACCCTTCCATCGCATGATGAGCATATAATAATTATTGGATATTGATTAAAAACTTTTTTGATGTTATCAAAATGTCAGCAGTGAAGTATTTTATCAAAAAACTTCAATTTAGTATAGCTTTTCTTCATTTGATGGTTTGATGTGATGTGACTATTATGTACATGTGGTTTACATGTCGATCACTAAAATGCTATATAATATTATGTGATATGTTCCATCTGCATGTTATGGTCTTTAGCTGAATACTTCTATGGGCTATGGCATCAGTGTTTCATAATGATTAACAAAGTTTTTGCTTCACTACATTTGTGTATTTATCTCATCATATTTTTATACTTATAGAATAAGATAGCATATTTTAATCGCAATATGGTTTCGTATCATTAGAAAGTACTTTCTTCTGGGAGAAAGCTAAATGCCAAACATGGGAAAAGTGGAATGTGTTATTATAACATTGAGTGAAGTAATTTGGTAGCACATAATTCAGTGTTTATTGTTTGACTGACATCATGCTTACTAGTTATGAATGACGATGTGGTAATTATGTGGTAGTAATTAGTATGTGGTATGCGTATAGAATATTTGCTCATCGCCGGGAAAGGCAGCCCCGGAGATCACCGTCGACAAGTGCGATGATGATTTTGAGCAAGAGGAAGATGATGATGATGATATTGATGAAGAACCTCGGATCGGCTCTTGGGAGTGGTGCCGACTCCGTTGGGCTTCTCCAGTTAATGGATTGGTAAATAGTATATACATTGCTATTTAAATGAGGAACTTTGTTTTTACCTCATTGAAATTAACTTTGTAACATTGCCTGCAGCATGTATCTCATGTTGTATCTAGTGGAATCAAAAACATAACCAAAAGTTGTGTGGTGTGTTATGATAAAGTTTTCTTACCCATGATAACTTATTCATTACTAGCCTCATTCACAATATTGTTTAACTCCTTATTCACGTTTCCAAAACAAAACTTACGCTATATATGTGATATGTGTGTTCATGCTTTTGGTTTTTTATTCAAAGTCGAGGTGCATTGCCTTTGGTCATTCACTCTAACCAAGTTTAAAGTAAAATTAGAAGTTGGCGATAAATACGGAAACTTTTCTATTGAATTTTTTACTCATAATAGCATAAGTAAGGCGTAAAGCCCTTTATAAACCTAAATATTAGAACAAAAGTTTCATTTATAATCTATGGGAAGTATATTGTAGGATGCACATCTGCACTGTAGTTTTTGTTTCATTACATTTCACATTTAGTAGGGCAATGTAGGCCAATTTTTTCTTATCTGCACAAGAAGATATAAAAAGAAATCAGCAGGAACTCGGCGCTTCTTATCCCAAGTCTTTGCAAGCTGGTGATAAATATTTTTCGTCTGTCTCATATATCCTTCTTGCAAATGCCAAAAAAATCAAAATAACAAAACTTAAAACGCGTATTTGAGCTATCGAGAAGTACATTTTTATAAATAAAAGAAATTAGGAAATAGACTGGCTCTTGCCTGACGTATACAAAAGAAACTTGCACATTGATATTTGATATTTAGTGTAAACTACGTCTACTTTCAATTAACAACTTTCCTTGTATACTTCCAAACATGTATACCGAATACCGAGATCCAAAACATTACACAAAACCGAAAAAAAGAAGACCAGTGCATTCTCACTACTGATTTAAGTACATAACACATTGCGGGATAGGCATGAATGACATGATCATTTTATAAAGAGGAACCCCAAAAACATTGAATTTCAGCATGTTTCGGATTTTTTAAATATCATTGAAACTTTTTAAAAACTTAGTAGTAGTCCTCAATTATCCATGTTGTACCTTCACACTGATACTATTTAGTACTCGGACTCGGATGTGAAAGTGTTGCATTCGAGACTGAGACAAAGACATTTTTTAAGAAACAAGGACGAGTTTCAATTTCGATACAAGAAAATGCATAATATTTGATTACTGAGTACTGAGTATTTTAATTTACGGGAGACTGCTTATGTTTTGACATTATTGTTTGTCGAGTTGAGAGAAAATTCTTTAGCGTTGGTATTTTTGTTACCGCCAGAATGTAGTCTGCTTATTCGTGACTTGGCATACAAACGTCATCATTACTTAGAAGTTAAGTCAAATGCTATAATAATACTGCAAACGTATTCGTTTGCGTTATCGTTATAGATTTAGTTTCTTTTTATAGCTCACGATGATATTTCAATAATGTATACATTTATACATCAAGCCAAGCTATTGCTTTTACTACCATACAGCACATACTACGTGAATGGAATGCGTTGAATGTGCTTCTTATTATTAGCCTTTCTGTAGTGAAAGATTTTCACGCGTTCTCTTGCACGAACACCCAGAGGCTCCGCTACAAATTTTGGGCCCCTGGGAAGTTCAGCTTTGAGGCCCCTCATAAAAAATATAAAGTGTAACA
>JAQIXW010002577.1:0-15067 GCA_034700685.1 Willowsia buskii | reverse complement strand
ATCTACCAATAGTGCCAATATAAGTCTAATCAATAATACATGCTAATGAAAGATTTAAATGTTATAATGAATTCATAAATTCAAAAAATATCCACGGAAAAAGGGTGATATTAATTTTCTTAACTTCTGAGCAAGATTTGGGCTTATAAATTTTGAGGAGTTATTGAATTGCTAATGTTCGTTAAGCTCTTGATGATTATATTATAATATGACAACTCACAAATACCTAAGTATTTTTAAAACATTTCAACTGATGTTAAAAAATTATATTAATGGCACAGATGACGCCTGTTTTCAACGTTTAACATAGTCACTCCAACTGTCTTACTAGTCTTTTCAGTTGTTATCATCACTATAATGATGACCATAATTTGCTGCCATTTCTGCTAAAGATTTCATAATGGTGATTGCTGATGGTCACCATATTCATTCGTGCCACCTGCACCTGCTGGCCGAGATTTACTGTTATTGCTCTGCTCAAACCACACAAAACAGCAACTAACTAGTGCCGACGGTGCCGACATTATCATAAATAGCTTGTTCTTCTCTCATTAGAAAGCTGAAATGGTCTGAACTAAACAGACTCCCTGTCAGCATTTCTATTTTGGTAGAATTTTTCCTCTCGTGTGGTGTTCCATATATTAAAGCAATGCTACTGTCAACGCGTCGGGAGTTTTTGCAAAATTAAAATTTGCTTAAAACAATTGTACACTGTTTTCATTGGAGTGACTTCACACTGACAACTCATGAAATGATAAGGATTGCAAAGAGCGTTTTTACTAATTGCACACCTTGTAGAGTAGGTAAAATCACGAATCAAGATAATGAAAGATACAGGTGACTACATATATCTATCAGGTTTGCTATCAGCGTCTGCGTCTCTGCCAGAAAACGTTTTAACCAATCTCATAATCCACCATTACTTTTCCTTCACAGTCATTTTATTTTCAGCTGAGTTTATAATATTTTTACAAGATTTACACCATTACATTGCTACCAGTCTGATAAAAACCATGTTAAATCAAATTATCATTATCACGTTTCTAACTTAATATATTTCAAAGTAGTACACGAATAAGTTCAATCTCGTCATGTTGTTGTAGTCAAGTTTATTGTATTTTTGTGCTTTTCCGTACCAAGATTTGTTCAACATTTTACTCATTATTGAGTATTTTCTAAATAGAAAAATAATGAAGCATTTTACACATTCAAGTTGTACTGTTCCTTTCAAGATGATTGTGAATCAAAATTCTTGGATGCATACACTTGCACATTGAACCGAATCAATCAATTTATTCTGTATCCCAAACACTTTCATGTGCCAAAAAGATGCATTTAATAAGGAAACGAAGATTGCTACTTATGCATTTTGTTTTTACACGCAAAGTAAATTAAAGCAGCATTTGTGAGAATTACTATGATTTTACGATGAATGATATTATTTAATTTTTTATGTGCAGAAACTAATGTTCATTTCATGTTTCATTTTATCGCGACATAACAGCTCATATGCTGTATTTTTATCACCAAATATTTATCAGTAGTATGGTTATGGTTTTTCTCTCGTTTACTTGATTTTTTAACTTTCGTTGTTGTTGTTAGTATGAAGTAACTTACTATTCTCCTATGAATATAGGAAAGTAAAATAACATTTTTTATGTTTAGTAGGAATCAGGAAATTTGGCCATTGTAGCTTGTAGGTCAAGGCGAGAACCAATGATCAACCAATTTAGTACGTGATTTGAGAATAATGTCTGACAGTAAATTTAAAATTGTACAAATTTTAGCCTGAATCCATTTTAGTGTTGATGGCTTGGATGGATTGCAAGTTTGTTCTGCCCAAACCTACTATTTTAATGGCTGAGAATTGGTTTTTTTTTTGGGAAAATAAACCCGTGGTGTGAAGCTAATTAGTCGAGCTAGTATAGTAGGTTTAAATCATTCATCTTGTTTTAGAGGATAGTTATCATGAATATAATATGTTCCTATAAAACCTAATGATAAAAACATAGACTGAATATTCAAAAGTATTCTCACGCATTATTATTTAAAGGTGGCATCACTCAGTACTTGTGCCAGCAATGATCACCCAGAAGAGCAAATGTGAATATTAATGACTAATTAACGGCATTCATGACGGGTTATTAATACAGTATACAATACTTAAGTTAAAAATCCTAACAATGGCAAATCACATCGCCTCATCTTCAGATATTCGTTCGTACGGTACGATATCAGTAGTCTCATCCATAATCGTGAGCGTATCTGCAACTTGCATACTCAGACAATGAAATTTATCATTGTCCGACTATGGGTGTGGGTGCAACTACTTTAGAAGATAATAATATGATAATAATCACTTAAATTTTTTAAATGTATTTTGTACCTCAGATGGAAGTCATGCATGCCTACTTATAAAAGTTCGTGTCTTAAATGAACGTATGTGTTTTCAAATTGATCATGTAGTCAAAGTCAGACTGCTACCAAAGCAGTACGCATTAACTACAGGCGATTAACTTTTGGATCTGAGTAATTAAAAATACACTTAAATGAGTACGCATAACATAATGCATAATTCGAATAGACTGTAAGTACAAGCTCACTCACAAATACCTCGTATCATAAACTTTAGTTACATATTAAGAAGTTCGCCAACTTTAAATAGCAGTAATATGAAAAAACTAATTACTTTGTACTTCTGTTAACTCACTGTACTACCTATAAACAGAGTTAGTTTTATAAACACTGTACTGTCTTTTTCGAATGTGCTCTTCTGAAGATCTTGCACAATACTTAGACTCTACGCTTTCATTATCCTCGTGCACTTCTTCGTTTTTTCTTAATTAATTTAACATTACAAACATTAAAAATATTTTATAACCAGCAAATGGAAACGCTGCTATATGAAAAAGCTGCTTATACTCTTCCAAGTCTTCAAAGTAAGAAAGTTCAGCAAAACTTCAGTGAATTCCCAATCCCTTCATATATTCATCATTATTCAGCTTCAAATCAACAACCAGAGACTGTCAATTGAACCAAAACTACTTGAATTTTCCTATAAGCATACTTCACCCTAGCTCTTGCAGAAAGGCAGCAAAGTTTTTGAGACGACAGAAGGGACAACCAGATAAAATACATTTAATGTTCGTCTGCTAAAAATGAAAATTGAAATGACCCTACTCAAGAGAAACAATATAATTAAAAAAGGGGAAATTTCTCAGGGGATTGTTTGATATTCATATAGTCAAGTTGACAGTTCTTACCCCACAGGGAATAAACTTGGAGAAGACAAATAGTAAATGTGAGCTTGGAAAAGTCACATTATGCAACATGGAAGAATAGAGCAAATTTGAGGTGCATGTACCCCTCCATTAACCAAAATAAGGCAAACATGTAGACAAAAAGTTGAGATTTGAGATGAGTTTAGTGAATGCGATGAGTATTTACAAGAGGATAAGGTAGGGCGTACTGCTTGCAAAACCTCACAGAACAGAGCATGTTCTAAGTACGTAGCATTGTACACTTAATGCTGAATATGATATGATGCTGAAGATGACGGATGTATTTTTACTTACATATTTAGAGAATTATTGTCCCCAGTTCCCCCTTTTCATTGAACTTTCCGCTTTATCAATGTGCATTTTTTGTTGTTGTATAAAAATATAGTGCTTTGATGAAGAATGAAGATAATAGTCTGACAGAATTGGTATTTGAGGAGGTTAAATTCATTAAGGAAAAGCAAGCAATTTTAAATTATGCGAAATGAAAATGACATTGCTTGTCCAGAAGTGGGCAGTTTGCTAGGAGTCGTATCGCAATTATATATGTGCTTTAACTTAAAGAAGATTATTTGTTTGTGGCCAATTTCTGGAGCACGACATTGCCATATCGTGACAGGGTGGTGTAATAAATAATCAATAAATATGTACTAAGATTTCATAATACTGTCAGCTACCAAAGACAAAATTATATCAGCCATAATTCATGTGAAAGAAAAAAACATCCAAAACCACGCATTACATTGAATCACGAATGTTGTTTTGCAGGTGGTCTAAACCGGGAAATGAAGAAAACGAAAAACCAATTAATTAAAACAATCATCGTGTTTCTCGTATTTGAAAATGAGAAAGCTGAGGAGTGTTAAAAATTTTAATTATTTTCCCAAGAAATATCGTACAGGTGGTGCATCATTGTTTTCTCCTGAAATTTTCACCACTTCAAGAATACGACATGACAGCTAGCTATTAGTTGGCAGTGTTTAACATAGGGAGTATCACAGATTCTCGGGTATATGGCGCATCAGTTTAATATATACAACCAAAGGCAATATCCATAAGTGCTTTTAAATGTTTTATTACTTTTGTGGCTTTCCGATGAACGACCATGACTGCCTCCTGGCGTTTGACAAGGAATGAATTTGCAGGTGAGTGAAACAATAACCGTTACATAATGCTATACAGCGTTGCTTTACGCGAACTACATATTATATCATTTTCTTTGACATTGTGTCTACTTATTTTCATGGAACTGGCAAAACGGTAAACTATAACAAACGTGTGAAGTGCTGTAGGGATGTACATTATGTTATATATTTGCATCATAAAGTATTGTCACCATAATCATCGTAAAGCTGCTCTAATATTCTGTGAGTTCCACGAATCAAGAAACCAGAAGCCACCTTACCGCTGTCATGAAGTGAATCAAGCCACACGCGAAACTTTAGTATTACTCATTCATTAAGTTTTCATCCCACAACATGTTGACTGAAAGCAATAAAACAAAACCCATTTTAACGGGAATTTTTTCTTGGGAAGTAATTATTATTATGAATTTTGTTAGAACAAATTAGCACTAATTTTACTTCCATCGTGCTTTGTTCTACAGTAAAATGTCATCAACTTCACTCAATCAAGTTTGCTGCAAAACTAACTTTCCAACAACATTTGCAATGTCTAAAGTAATGCGTAATTGGTCTTGTAAAAGTTCCAGAGAAAGCAGTAAAACAGCTTTCTGAAGAAAAAATAATAATTATTATCAGTCAAGATGTTTATATTTGGTACATTTGCTGTATTATGCTTATTCATAGTTTGGAAAGATAACTTTTTAATGATTATAATAGTAATATTTGTAATTACTATACTGATACCTCATTAATAAATTACTTTGTATATCATATTTTAAACTGTTGCATCACATCATTGAAAAAGTTCGAAATTTTCAAATTGAAAATGGTGGATTCCCAATTCCATAATAAACAATTTTAATAGAACCCACCTTATGCAATCGTCGAATGTCTAAATGCGACCACATGCAAATTTGATTAGATTCACTCCAGGAAGTTCTACTCGAAAAATAGCCAGGTGAGTCACATGCCGCTTGCGTGTAATAATGTGAGAATTAACATTTAAGATACAAGAATTTTGAGAGAAAATCAATTTGGAAATGCCCAATAGTGCCTGACACAAGATTTAGATTAGAAAATGTTGAAGCTGAGAACCGAACGTTTGCATTTTGTCAACCAAACTTCTGTCAACTATGTATGGAAATTTTTTAACAACATCATATCATGTCCTGGCTTTGGGTTTAATATATGTTATATACTAACAATGTATTACATTTAGGATGGTTTTAATACTTTGCTCTTGCAACTGAAAACACATACAAACAACTGTCAAAAAGTTCGCACGTGCCCCACCCGGAAAACATAAAGTACTTATAGTGAACCCCTTTCCATTCCTGGGGTGTCTTGTTGTTTTGCTTGATTGACCTATATGAAGTAATGCTGCTACAATAAAGGGTTCTGTCAAACAAGCTGCTTTGTACAAATCAACAGCATGATGATATGGACGCATGCATGAATTTAGTTTGTAGTAATAACATATTGTAAAATTTGTTTTGCAGCAAATACTCGTTTGATATTGCATGAACAGCCTGTTGTGTTTGGTTGCTCTCTGGTTGTCAAAAAGTATTATTGGGTAATTATATCCCAGTGTCACAATTGTAACCGACATTATTATTACAATTCCGCAGTTTAATTTACGTTCTCACCCACCGCCATAAAATTTACGTTTACCACTTGACTTATTTAAACTAGCCAAATGTTGTCACTTGACAATATTAAAATTTTCCTTGTGACTCATAATTTCCTAAACCTCTTCCTCTTCTCTTATGGTGTATATTATTATGTTAAGCCATGCAAGCACAAATACAGATTTTCTTTCTGCCCCTCTAGAAAAACACGATTTGAACAAAGCCAATTCTCTGAGCTTCTTTCTCCTTAAAAGTGTGAAACCTCCTTTAAGGAATTATTTTCTCCTATTGATAATAATGTAGTTAGTCTAAAAGACATTGGCGAAGCTGTAAGAACCGAAATCTCATAAAGGGGTGTAAAAGTAGAAGCACACATTTTACTTTCCGCACAAGTCGGTGAAAGTTAAACATAGGGATATATTAGATTTGGATGTCACTTCTGTGGGGAGTTGCACACTGGATATCTATTTTTAAGTACATACCGTTTTCCACCCACCCGTCATGTATCATATTGCACATCCAAATATTTCAGATTGAGCATAAGTGCAGGCACCTTTTTATATTTTCTATCTTTTATTCACACTCTGAGTGTGACAGTTGTTGTTGAAAGGCTGAAAAAGAAGTGACAATTTAGTCACGCACTCAATGCTGAACTTTGGGGTTGGGAAAAGTTCATTATAAAATGTAAATTGTGTGTAACAAAATAAGGAGAAAAAGTGTGTGTGGATGTGTACTATAAAGTTGAGGCGACAATATGTGCCTTTCCCATTCACCAAAATGTTTTGCTCAGAGAGAACACAAGAACTTGTTTTTATGATTGTAAAATAATAAATTTTCTTTTAACTATTCTAAAAAGAACTTTCCAATTATTTTAGTTTATTGCAAGAAGGGTAACTATCAATTCAAGTCGACAGACCCCGATGTTACTTTAAAAGAAAATAAATCACAGAGTTCAAAATGTTCTGCACATTTAATTGTAGCATTAACTATCACATACGGTCTGTAGTTGATAGCACCACCACCTTTTCATGGCTTCCGATGACACAATAAGTGGTAATGATATAATGCAGTGTAAAATCTGGTTTTTATGGGAGCAACGAAACAAATATTGAAGTTACGTACATAAAAATGGAGACATAATAATAAAACCATTTTGAAGCATTTTAAATACAGAACTGTAGATCAATTGATTGTTTTATGAAGACAAATAAAATTATACTATGATTTTTTAATGTTGTGAGAAAACAATTATTTTAAAAGTATATATGTACATACCTAGTTGACAAGTTTTTTAAAGTATAAGAATAATATTATATCATAGTATTTTAAATCTTCCCCTCCTTTGGTAACTTACTCGTTTGTAGACATCAAAACCCCATAAAGTACAGATGCGTACTCCCATATATTCTTATTTATTCTTACCCATTGTCCTACAAATTGCTTAACATAAACCATGAACGTTTCTTACTAATTGGCCTGTAATATTTGTTTATGCACTTTTAGAATGCTACAACAGTCGATTTAAATTCAGATCGATTCATTTCCACACTAAAAAACTTTTTTCTAAATTCAATTTAATGTTTAGTTGTATACAGTTCTTTCTACAACAAAAGATGCATTGTAGAATTTTGTAAACTACATGATGCCATACCATGACGTATGCAAATGAGTAATGACCCCTTGCACAGACTTGTCATCATGAAAGCTATTTTGAGGCTCACCAGAGACGCCACACGTTTACAAAGCAAAAGGACATTAAGCAAATAATATGTGACTATAATTTATTTGAACGATAAAAATACATAACGCATTTTCGTATTGTCATCTCATAAAGACAATAGCAACATTAAAATTAGGAAACGAAAAGATTTAAGAGACCTCGCCTTTGCTTTTGTTGATGCATAGAATAATTAGAATTAGTTTCACTGTTGAGACAGCATTGGGCTAGCTGACCATTATGACGTTCTGTTATGTTGATGACAATTTAAAAGCAAGTTGAATTCTCACTGTACTAGCAGTTCTAGTAAGTGCTTATAATGTATGAACTTTTGCATAATAAAATGAGATGACAGAATGAAAGATGATTTATGCTGAAAGTTTGGGAATGACAACGGAGAATAGTGGGGGCTTTGGACTTTTTGGTTGTGTATGGTGGCTTTTCTTCTGTACTGGTCATGTATGCTTGTATATGTTATGTAATAATGGTAGTGTTCTACAAGAGGGCAAGAAGAAAATATTTGACAGTGTTGGTGACGTGGAAATAGCATTTGAGTTTTGCGTGGATGGTTTTTCTGGTGAAGGTGGTTAAATGCGCGGTCATGTCTCCAGTAAATATGTATTTTAAATTTTGGGAGAGCGCATATTATGCATTTTTGTTATGTCCTCTAGAAATGGGAAGAGAGCATCATCTTTGCTATGACGTACATGATATCTCCACTATAATTGATACAAGGAAACTTACAGAAAATACAAACTGAAAGGAGTCACGAAGTGCCCCCTGCGGGGGAACGTAAAGAGAAATCGTCATATCATTATCATCGGTTACTTCGGATTTTGTTGTTAGTCATTATTATCATCACATCGGAAACTTGGAAAATAACCCTACCCTTCTTCATCTTTGTCTTCGTTAAAGCCACAATTCGGATTCTCGTTCTGAATGGAATAACTGTACTTAAGTAACGTTAAGACGGAAAAAAACTTGACAAATCAGCCACGAAATTGAGTCTAAAATTGTCTCTAATGGTTTTTTCTCTACATAATTATTTACCACCAAACTGCCACAAAGCATTCAAAATCCACTAGAAAAACAGCTATAAGTCAAGCAAATCAAAGTGATAGTCTATTTATTAAAACATGGATGTACAAAATGAAGACAAATATATAAGTAGCTGGAAACTATAAGTAGTGAACGTTGATTCCCTAGGACCTCTGGACTAGGACTACCAGAAGAAAGGTTTGGTTTAAGTAATGCTTGAAAGCAGAATTGCAATATGCACTTTTGTAATAACAACAATTTCATCAAAAACGAACTGGATACTGGATACTATATAGTGCGCACACCCATTCGGAAACAAAACAAAAGTAATTCAGATCACTACTCTGAAAGAATCCAAATGCTGGTAGCATGAATACTAGCAAGAGCTCCTGGGTAAACACTAATAATCTCCAGGGATGAGCAGTCAACTTGAGTGAAGTCAACCAGAAAAGGCATATCCTCCTCTTTCTTCTTCTCCAACACCCGAAGGATAAAATGAAGTTTTTGAGTCAAAGTAAGAAAAAAATATATTTTGAGGTAAAACAAGCAGGAAAATCTAACATTGTACTTTTTTCATATCATATGAATGAATACAATCTCGTCATTGTCGTGATCAAGTCATATCATTATCACAAAATAAGAGAGAAACGCAAGAATAAAAGTAATTTGAGCAGTGGCAGTAGAAAAGTATTAGCAGCAGGAGTAAAGATTTGAACAATGGACCTGTCGAGTGTCGACTACGATCATGAGGGAAAACAACGAGCCGGGAGATCACCCTCGTTCCTCTTCTACCTTCTCCCGTCCTGTTAGGAAAATACAGAGATTACTATTTATAAAATCTATCTTTTCAGGCTGAGCTAAACATGAATGAATTTTTTTGGTCCACACTTACACACACACACACACACACACATTGAGTCCGTGTGTTATGATATAATGTATCCTTCGCTGCTGCTATCTTTTCCATCGTCATATTATTATCATCATCCTCATCTACTGGTCGTCTTTGTGCGTGAGGTTTATTTTGTTATTTACCGTGCGGGAGATGTATGGTGGCCGTTGTGAGGAGAGATGAAGATGAGAAGTGAAGTGAAGAGAGCCAATCCAAGTTTCATTATCTTTTCATTATTCCTCCCTCTTAATCCATAATCCGGATCAGGCACAAATGCGTCTGACACATGGAGAGTGGTGGTAGAAATATATGGTATAAAACGTGTGGCGGAGCAGAGGCTGCACTCCCTTGATATGTAAAAAAGTAATAATAAACAGCAGCAGTCAGTCAGTCATCCACTCATTCATTTGATCTCTTCAGTTTCAGAGTTCCCTCACAAGAGACAACAAAAAGGAAAAAGATACTTCCAAACAAGGACATATTGTCCCTTTCTCCTCTGTCTCTCTTGTGCATCTCTCCATCTTCATCTCAGCTGAAGAGGAAAGAGAAACAAAGAAGGTTGTATGCAGGACAATGATGATTTTAATAAATTATGCATGCATGTGTGCGTAAAAGTACGCTCTATATCTGTACAACACATAAAAATAAGAACAAAAACTAGATGTCTCGCAAATAATATAATAAATTTAAATCCTAGTTCAACCGTGTATAGCAGGCAGCAGCTAATTGGATGCATGATTCGTTTCTATTTATCATTGTATTACTTTACATTAAACTTATGTACGCCAGCATATTTTTGTAAATTATTCATGCAAACTTATCAACGAGAAACTGACGCCCACTACTTTAACTGGCAAATTCACGAAGTATATATATATGTATGCATGCAATAGACTGGTGGAGTGACAGGATTGAGGATTAAGTACTTTTAACATTCACTTGCTTATACAATATACTTGTTTTGCTATTTATTACGTAATATAATTTGGATCAGCTCATCATCATAGGTAGATTCATTGGTAGTTCAAAAGGCGACGCAAGTTTTAATGCAGTGACAAGAAGCAACAAAGGTGATACGGACAAGTCTGCACAACTGCCATTTCCAATTTGCTTGATTTGCCGAAACATGACTCTTGTTTTATTGTAAATGATGTAATGTCCAAAAAGACAATGAGTATTTGTTCAACTTTGAGCATAAACCTAAAGCTGGTAATTTACAACTTGCTTATTGAATCTTTGTTTCGAAAGTATAACGATAATATATAACACTAATTTGCATGGATAGGTATTATGTATGTATATACATCGTTGCTTACTTCCACTCGACAACAGTATACAATACAATAATAATAAGAGAAACCGGTGCTAATGCTGCCAAGTTTGTCTATTATTTTAACGAAGTGCACACAATATGCAAGTTTAAGTCAAGTTGACTTTTCTGATTCCCTGGAGAAACAGAAAAATAATGTGAAAACCATGAAAGATGCAAAAGAGATGTCTGCTGGGATTCTTTGACAAGCTGAAATGTTCCCAGCGGGTAAAACTGCTGCTGTCAGTCAAGTCAAACAAGCCGCATTCGGATTTTTTCTGCCTCTTATTCTGAAAAAAAGATACATGCAATTTGTGTTGCTTCCTTTTAGACGAATTCAGAGGAAAAAAAATAAATATCACTGCTGATATAAGACTTTCTTTGTAGAACAACTACAAACCACTATACAAATACAAATGTACTAAGACTATCGGGATATTTTACATGGTGTATATTTGCAAGAAACCCAAAATTTTGTTGACTTTTGGAAAATACACAAATACCGGAAAATGTATTTGAAATTTTTTAAAGTTAAATCGGCGCAGCTCAGGTATTGTGTTATTGTAATTTTGGTTTTTATCAACATTTTTAACTTGCAAAAGAATGCCTATATCGACAGTCTTATATCTATTTTGACATTTTTCACAATTCGTCGCAGCATTGCCAGTTGATTTTTTCGCCTGCCTTAACGTTACTGCCAAACGCAGACTTATCAGAGTGCATATACATTGCTGAATGATTTTACTGGAACGTTTTAATACATTGTACTTGTATGTTGATCATTATGTACGTTTTTGTTTTGTTTTGTACTGATTCACAACGCAAATAACAAATTGAAAGGGGTTTTTGAGATAGTGTATCAAGAGTAACTTGTGTTTTCTGTCTCATGATATTTCATGTGGCTGTCATTAAAACAAAAATCATACGATGTGTATGATATGAATCGATTGACAAGAAAGAAGTATGATCATCATGATCATGATTAGTATATTGAATAAGATCATACATACAGATTGCTTGCTGTAGTTGATTCAAGAAATGCTTATGTTGTACAAGTAAAGGTAAGTGGTAGGAAAGCAACAATAATAATAATCGTAATCGTAATGTAATATGATGGGATCAGTACATAGTACACTTTGTTTTCGTGGATGTAGTACCAAGAATAATGACAGCAAAACTGAAGAGAGAAGTGAGGTAGAAAGACAATGATGCACACCCTTGATTAAAAGATTATTTAACATTCACAACTCTGAGAATAAGACAAATAGTGTCTCCTTCTCGTTGACTTTTTTGAGCATCGTAATAGATGAGCCTGATGATGATCAAGATGAATTCACGACCAATGCCACCACCACCGCAACAACCAGCAAACGTCAACATTCATACTTTAAAATGAAGTCAACTTTGCTAAAGAGATGGAGAGAATGACACGACTTATGACATCAAAAGTCATATCTGTCTGGCTGGATACATAACTAAAATCACGGCAATAAAGTGAAGATACGATGCTGCACAAGCTTTATTTAATGCAAAGTATGCAGACGTAGACAACACTACACCCGATCGTTCTGTGGTATAAGAGAAAAAAGACAATAAAGTTTTAGATCTTTGAAAAGAATGACAAAGGTAAAAGGATCTGGTGCAACAATTCATCAGATGAAAATTTACATGTGTAGAACATCACATATTATTCATCTCCTCCTCCTACTAGCTCATCTTCGGTTTGCTCTTGGGATGGCGACGTGAGTTTATATACATTCATTATCATATCATCAAAAGTGAGCAAGACATAAAAACTGATGATGACGATGCGTGCAATGAGCATGAGCATTGATTTCCTACACGAAATGATTTCAATCAGTTATCGTCGTGGCATGTAAATACGGTGGTATTCATGCATTAAATGTGCCTGGTCATATTTTTTATTGCTTCAAAAAATATTGAAAAACAGAAGAAAATCTCTTTAGCTTCAATGAACCGTAAACCCAAAGCAGGTAGCACGGCGTCATACTTTCCATCTTCGATGATGATGTACTCAATAAAATGGCGATATTCATTACATATTGTTAGAGAGCAACAAAAGGGCACTCACGGTGAGCCAACAATGAGGAGGAGATCTTCATTTCAATTTTTGCACAGTAGCTAATAATGCTGCTCCTCCTCCTATTATTTAACTAGCAAAGTAAT
The DNA here is from genome assembly GCA_034700685.1 of Willowsia buskii. Lineage (NCBI taxonomy): Eukaryota > Metazoa > Arthropoda > Collembola > Entomobryomorpha > Entomobryidae > Willowsia > Willowsia buskii. The sequence goes on along the minus strand of JAQIXW010002577.1, from coordinate 1,894 downwards.
AATATTTTCCCGTCTTCTCTACAACTCCAAGAAGAAAACCTCAGCAAGATGCTCACACAAGTTGTCGTTTTTTATTCCTTTCCACTTCCAATTTTTACTTTGCTGCATTTCCACTAAAGCAAGATTTGCACGTCTAGCTTGCTGTAGATGCTACGTGTGTGCATACCTATGTACGTTACAAAAGCGGCAACAAACAAGAATCTCGTATACTGACCTTATGACAGGAAAATATAATTTAGAACCTTGCTCACTACTAAATTAAATTTAATCCGACTAGCTGTTTTACACACATGCAATGTCAGAGATTATGACGTGCCTTTGTTCTTTTTTTGGGTTTGCTTTTTATTGATTTCGTGTATGCAAAATGTGAACATGTGCGTGCATATGTTTGTAATATCTTCAAAACCTTTTTAAGAACTTGTTCAACATCTCTTCACAATGATTTAAAAAATAAATTTGCTATATGTCTGTATATCCACTTCTAATATTCATTCAAGCGTGTTTGAGATTCAAGATGACACTGTTTTGTTGTTATTATGTAAAGTAAGAGGTTGTGTTCATTCTGTTCTTGAGCTCAGTCAGGAGATGTGCAATGTACTGATTTTACTAATAGGCAAACTGTGAGCTTTTCATGTTCAAACAGAGACATTAGCATTTGACATGATGTCTACAGTTAGTAATCTCTTTGTTAATATGTAACGCAATGTAATGGGTCATCGAAACCATAAAATAAAAAGAGTAAAAGACCATCGACAAATGACAAACCCAGGTCACTTGGATCGGTTGGATGTCCATTTATAACGATTATATGATGATGGCATGCTGTAAGTATAGTATACAAGCAAAGCAATAACCAAATGTGATTGCTTATGTCATAAAATTTTAGAATTGTCTTTATTGCAGACCTTAAAACGCCATCCACGTTGTTTGAGTGTTTGAGTTTGGATAAAATTGACATTTTAAAGAAAAATAGGTATTATAATATGACAGTATTATGGAATTGTCACTTATAAGTGGCTTATTAAAACTTGGACGTACTTTGCAATAAAGGATACTGCATTCACTTTGTTATAATAAGTGAACGACAACTAGGCAATAAGCTTTTTAATTTATCTTTTGAGGGGTAACCACGAAAAGCGAGTGTATGTCGGGTGGGCAGGATGTGTTCTACTGTTCTGACAGATCAATAAACTGCATTAGTATTTTAGCACTAAAGTGGTTTATAATGGTCATGTCCTCTATCATCTGTACCTTGCATCATGCATAATTTCAGGAAATAATTTTTTCATTTTCATCACACTGGTAATTGCAAGCAAACAATAGAGGTTTATATACACGCTTACGTGGACATAGGGAGTAATACAATCAACCAACGAATCAAAATGCTCGCTATTTTTACTTGAATAAGTTATCCAATTGTCCAATTGGCAATACGAGCTATTACTAAACACAGGTTTTTATTTATTTCAATTATTGATAGGAGGAATGATAATGATGATAGTGGTGGCGGCAGACAGTAGGACGATGAGGATTGAATACTTCAACGAATTAAATACGTAATTGGTTTGTTTTTCGCGGCAGGGTGAGTAAATGGTGCTTCCTCTAGAAAATGAAAAATAAGAAAAATCTTTTGGGTTCGCCACGTGTCTAAAATGAAGTATTCAGTGTGTGCTCTTTGATTCAACATGGAACAACCATAAAATATTCATACAGATTGTCCGAGTGACAACTCTATATGGTCATATAAACAGCATTATAGCGTTCTTGGAAATATGTAGTAAAAATTATGGCAAATATATTCCCTTGATTATAATTAATTGAAATGCTACCTACACTTATTAAGGCATTGTCGCGTCAATAGAAATTAAGTTTGCCGACAATTAAAGCTTTCGTC
>JAQIXW010002576.1:0-15077 GCA_034700685.1 Willowsia buskii | reverse complement strand
TCGATTGGATGGAGGTGGGGATGCAGGAGATCACCAAAATTCTCCAGGCAAACCGAGTGAAAAAATTGTGAAAGCGGGAGATTCCGATGTGGTCAAGCCAAACAATGCGGTTGACAAGTGTGTCAAGCCCACTTGCGTGGAGGAGGACCTGATGTGTCTCAAACTCCAGGAGGTACAAATCTCGAATTGCCAAGTTCCACAATTTAAAAATCGCTTATCAATAGCTGACCTCTTTATTTAATTTAAGTACACAATCAAGGTCTATCCAATTTTGAAGAGAATGGTCTACAAGAGGCGTCAGCTACTCGACTGGAAAGACTGTGTCAATTTACGGAGGGTCAACTCCCACATTCGGGACTTCATCAACGACCACTATGAGAGGTCTTTAATTTTATATGTGTATGAAGGCTCCGACTACAGGTTTAAGTGGAAAGAAGTGGAAGGACAGCAGCAGATATTCACAGACTTCAACGGTGACAATCCTCTACTGGCATCGGTATCCCTCGAATTCGATTCGCCGGACAGCGACTCCACGTCAGATCAACTTCGCCGTCTGCATCAAATAGGACCTGCAGTATGGGACTATGAAATTCATGTGAAGACAATGGGTGTGGTGGATGCATTCCAATTGATAAGCGATTGTCTTCATCTCATGCCAAACCTGAGACGCCTTGGGCTTCCACAATCAGAGGGATTGTTATCAGAAGACGGGGAGGATGAAAAATAGCGCATTGCCGCAATTTTGCTTCCGAGCCTGGCCAATCTCCTGTTTTTGAACATCCGCGATCTCTATGAGAAGACGAATCGATCGATAGGGCGACGGATGCTTGACCAATATGGAAATGGCTTACGAACTCTTCTCGTCACTGTGATGGGCATCGATGAAAATGTGAAATTAAACTTTCCAAACTTGACTGAATTGTGGATCAGTACTCCCTCTAATTGGATGGCTTCCTTTAACGACTATTGTGACAAGACGCCTGAGGTCATGCGTGAGAATGCCAGGATGGTCAAGAAGCTTCAAGCTTTTACTGAAGCACCGCTGAAGTTCATTAGCATTTATTGCTCTAGAAGAAAGAACCGTAAATTTCCTCGAGTTCAGTTTCACGACCTATTCTACAATGCCTTAAGCAGTTTTCGGGAGACCTTGGAGGAGTGCTCGATTTACTTAGGGCCTGATGCCAGCTACAAGTGGAGACATGTGCTTTCCAAGACTGAAGAACCTCTATTTTCGAAGCTTTCCAGGAAGTTGGCTATTCCTCCTTCAGTGTCCAGCCTTGAAGGAACTGGAAATTGGAGAGGACAATGGCCACAAAATGTTCAGATCGATGGACATTCTGGAACTCACGTGGAACAGGAAGGGAATGTACAACGCAAACATTTGGAAGCTTCTTCCATCACTGCGGTCTATACGGCTCCCTCACCGCTGTCACCTAACTCCACAAAAAAGTTTCCAGAAGAGAGTGTTGACGAGAGGTCGCTGTCTATACAAACAGAAGAGGAAGCGAGACAAGGCGTCTAAGGCATCATCTGATGATATCGATTAGTATTTATTGTGTTTCAACAAAGAATTACAAACTATTAATACAACTACTTAACTAATCCTATATTATAACTGTTAATGTACTATAAATGAAAAACATTTTAACAAATTGTAGAATAAATTGTGAATTACTGAATAGCCCTGACTCGATTTTTTTAGCATGAATACTGATAGTCTTATTTTACTTTTACTTGCTTCTATAAACAAAGCATGTTACTTTTACTTACTATATACGCTGACATACCCAGCGTTTGAAGAATAAATGCACATATAAATACGTGATACGAGTTTGGTAGACAAAAGGTGAAATTCTTGTTAAAATTGACCAAAAGAAGTCACCCAAACAGGATTTCAACTTTATCATCAAACTAGTATTTAAATTCCTTGAATCAATACATTGTTCGAATAAATGCACCACAATACTTGCTGCTAGAAGGAATGCCCATATCCACATCCACGGTTCCAATTTATGAATATTAATTTCGTTTTGGTTGTTAACTAAATCACCTCCAGTATCTAGATGGTATACTCCTCTATACAATCTCGACAACCAAAATGACCATTTGCTCCACTTTTCTGTCAAGCCGGCTTCTCTCATTCTTCCAATCGATTGGTCTAGCCATCGCCTATTTGTTGTGACGAGGAGCCAAAATGATAATTTGCTATCAAAAGTCTCAGTAACTTGTTCGCACTTTTTTTCTATGATATTTTTCGTATTATTTTTTGTATTTAAGTGATACTCAATTAGTTCTTTTATCGTGTAAAAATTTGGAGCAGTGTTGATCATACCAAGACCAGTGTCTAAATGCTTCGCAAACTCTTCGGGTATCATTTCATTTAAGGTGACTTGTTTGAAACTCGAATTAAACAAAGGATATATACCTTTTCTCTTGAAAATCACACCATATTCCTTTTCAAGTGGACCTAATTCATATCCGTAATGTTTGTACCACATAATTTTCTTGCCCCCTAACAAATACTCTTTAACTGATTTAAATGGGGGATCTGGAAGTGTGACTGCTATGTAACTTGTCATTACTTCGGTATAAAAGGAACACATGAAAAACCCAAACACCGCTAATGCCACAACAAATTGAGAGTTTTTTGCTTCAAAACTTCCTGCCTTTCCAAGAAAAATTCCCAAACTTTCTAAAAATACTGATTGAATATTATGACTACTGAAGAACCAAACCGTTATTATTGAGACTGTAAAAATTGCTATTAAAATAAGCAACCAAAGATTGAAGGAGAAAGGCAAATACCAAATGAGAAAGTGATTGAGATAAACTATTTTGTTGCTTTTACAGTATACCAATAAAAACTTATCGTTTTGTGCTAATGATGTGCCTATTTCGTTATGTAATTCTATTTGAAATTTTACTTCAAATGGCCCATTAATGAATTGGTTATCTCGATTCATCACACGTGATATTGTTCCCTCGTTTGCGTGGTTGATTTCTATTGACATGTTGTGCACATCTGCCAAAATTGTGATGGTCATCAAGTTGGTGCCACAAAAGTAACTCATATTTGACCTTGTTGCTAAAAGCCACGGGCAGGCATACCTTTGATCCCCGTAGAATCTGTCGATGAATCCATAGAATACTATATGGATTCCAGTAGCAATTCGCCGTTTGTTACCATTCCGTAAGAGACTCTTGTGAGTGACCTCTGGATTCATGAGCGAAGTGATATCAAAGTCAAATATTAATTGGTCTCTCGAACAATATCTGTAACAAGCAAATTTGATGTTGGGTGATGGTGCTTGCATGTACATAATTGCTTTCAGAGAAGGGGACCAAAGTATTTTAAGTTGAAATGAATAGTGGTCCCCATTTACCAGAATTGAGGGTACTGGGTTAAAGTTTAAGAATATAATTACTGTCAGCTCTGTAGACAAGAAGGGTAAAACAGAGGAAACAAATGTGTAGCTAAATCTTTCCGGTAAATCCGCAAAAATTAGGTTAATCGATGGTCCATGTTTTAAAACTCTAAGTTTATAGTCAGTAAGTTGTCTTTGTCCAGTCAACAGAAGCTTTTGGGTTTGATGATATGGTAGAATACATTCCTCTTTAAGCGAATAAAATATTGTTAAGTAAGTTTGGGAGTTTTGGTTAATTTTATTTGCCAGCTCGTTGTATCCATTTTGAATTGAATATACACAAGTATCGTTGCTTCTATGCCTGGCAGATACAATGGAATGAGTTGAAAAAATGTAAAGTAATTTGAGCCAAGTCATAATCTTAATCTGCAAAAAAAAAAGAGTTTGATAAATATTATCTCACTAGATGCACACACTAATATATAAAATACATTTAATAAAATATTGATTCAGTCGTAATAACAAATCTTTGAAATCAGCGTTTATAATAATTTTGTTAAGACCCAGGGAAAGTTTCGAAAAATATGAAATAATGAACATCATATATGTGAAATAAATATAATATTAGGTTTAAGACTGTTTGTAATGTTCTGAATTGCCGAGTCCTATTGCCCTTGACATTGCTATGTGAAATATCAGCCTTCTATAGATAGTTTATTGATTTTCACGTAAAACAAATTAAATATTCAGAAACCAATTTTGTCAAAACTAATTGTGTTCGCTATAAAACGTTTCGATCCAATATAACGATGAATATCATGGCTGCAAAATCTTAAATAAAGTTGTTCCAAGTGTCCTTTTTGATAACATAACAGCACAATCATCATATAATTTTCATAATTACCAGTTGCTACAGACTGTAATGGCAAATCAGGAATGAAATGTTGAATCCGACATTGTGAAATGTTGTCATAAAATTGCACACAAAATATTTATAATGGTTTATTTGTTTTACTACTACTTTTTAAATGGACAAAACTAATGCAGAGCACATTGTTGTAAGATTTCGGATCTCTGATTACAGGATATTGTTTCTGGCATACTATTTAGCATGTTTGGAATTGTACGGAAACCATATTGATTATACTACTTATAATTACTTTTAGAATGCTAATAGATTTTAGAATCTTAATTGCTTTGATAATGCTGTCGTACCAATCCCACAGTATTTTTTGCGCGGTAGGAACAATATAAAATATAACGATGTCAATTTAGAATATTTCTACCATGTCTATATTTATTTCACTTTCAATACGCATAAAAATTTACTGTTTAATTATCACCAAGAAGATATCTTCTGCATCATCGCACAAAAGCACAAAAGCACAAAAACGTCAACTTTCCTTTTATTTCCGTTACAAAATACTTATTTATGCCGAATTATTGGTAGACGTAATGCATGTAGAAATTAAGATGCTTTTTCTCCACTGCCCTCATTTTGACGATACTAGCTGTTACAACAGAATGAGTTAGTGAATATGATACCAAACATTACCACTTCTGGCTTCAATCAGAGTAATTGTTAGTGTAGGAATGTTTCTCATACATTGTTGGACCATTTATCATCTTCAAATGCATTCGGTTTTATCAACTTTGAAATAGAAAGTATAACAAACATGTCAGGGTTAGGTTAGGTAAAAATTTATTTTAATGGAACCTTGTAATTTGCCAAATTAAATGTGACGCTTGATGATATTAGGTTTATGGTCATATTCAGTAGTTTTTCGATAAAAAATTCCGCAAATTCAAAAAATTCCGCAAGACGTTTTTGGCCGCAAATGTACACTTGTTTTATAAATTTGGAGGAAACCTTCATTAGGTTGGTGGAAATATTGATAAATTTGGTGGAAATTTAAATAATTTGGAGTATTTTTTCGCTGATTTGGAGAAAAATATATCATATATTTCGAAGAATTGTAACCAACGTTTTGTTGAGTTTGATGCGAAAAATAAAAAGGAAATCGGGGCTAACATAGAAAAAATTTGAACAGAGAAAGTTTTGAGAAAATTTGGCAATAAAATTTGGACACATATCATGGAAATCGTAAATAGGTTGCGACAAAGCATTTAAAAACTTTAAGTTACACATTCACACTTTCTTAAAAATATCTTTCAAGGGAAATTCCAGAGGGGGGACCATTTTTGAGCTATAGAGTAATGTACTCTATGTAGTTTTGTTTGTACCATATTATTCTCTCTATTAGCCCCACATCATTTCGCGCCATTAACTACTTTCAAATCCTAACTGAAACCATAAACGTAACTTAACTAAAAACGTATATTTCGTTTTATACACATGCATGCGGCAAGCGTGTACTTATATTACTGAAAACTGAGAGTGCAAGTACAAACCTGCAAATTGCAAACAGAGAGTGATTTGGAGAGAAGTGCTGTTTTGAGTTTTAACATCAGTTAGGTTGAGTATGTGCAACGAAAACTAATCAAGCTATTGTTCATTTGCGTCCTGAGCAGATCGCTTGTTGTAAATTTTGTTGGAAAATTCATCAACTAAATAGTGATTGGGATTGATTGTGAGAAAATTAATCCGTATTTGACTGTCAACTGTTGGAAAAGGTAAGCACATTTACGCAATTTCTGGTTTAAATAGGTCGTCAACTTTATCTATTTTTTGTAACTAATTATCAATTCATCAATTGTTGTTTAAATTAGAATTAAGTACAGTTTATATCTTCCGTTTGACAGCCACCAACGAGCACCTCAACTAGCAACCAAGGGGATCCTAAACTTTATCTTGAGAATGGAGGGTGAGAGAAGAGTAGACAAGATGGGCAGTGGCGCTGATGCAGTTGTAGCTGGAGGTGGTGGAGCAACTAGGTTTCAGAATGCAGAAGAGGGGAAGGTTCCTTCTGCAAGTAGAAGTAGTGGAACTTCCGGAGAATCATGGTTTGAGGATGACAGGTTGAGGAAGCGATTAATTTCACTTGGCGATCTGGAGGAATCGAATGAGCCTGATGTGCCACAGGACAACATCTTTCTCCGGGATTTGATTCATCTTCTGAACATTTTTCCGGAAGAGGTGAGTAGAGAGAATATTTCTTTAGAAATATTTATCAGTGATTTCTCCATGAATATATTATTAGATGTCATTATTAGTCGGTAATTATTTTTGTGAACAGATATGGAACAAGATATTGGACAACGTTCAGGATTCCAGTACCCTCCTCAATTTACATAATGCTTCGCCCTATTTTCGAAATTTGTTGCTTCCAAGACGCTCCGCCTACCTCTTCCCGCAGGTGTGGAGTATTCTTGCCAAGCAGTTTAAAGTTTATTATGCAGACCCCTCATCCAGCAAACTGCCAAGTTGTTATTTTTATGACTTACCGATATGCTTTTTCGACTGGATAGTGAATTATGAACCAATCCACACTCAATGGTTCTCCGGGATCCTAAATCTCCGCCAAGTTTGCCGTGCCTGGTGCGAAGCGGTGGATAAATCTCTGGAAGTCTCTGATGTGAGTGGAGCTACGTTACCGATTCTTAATTGGAAATTTGAAGATTTCACATACGGAGGAGTTCACCACTTCGAACGACATTTTGCTAGGACACATCAGGGCACCGAAAGAAGCCCTTTTCTTGGACGTCATGTCAAGATTCGGATTGAGAGTGAGAGTACGTATCCAACGCATCCATTTCCACACAATTACGGCCGTCATATCAACTCCGTATCGATTATGCATCTCTTTCCTGAAACATATGACAATTTCCGGCTACTAATACACTCAATGCCGAACTTGAAGGTTCTGATTATCGGACCCAGCAATTATAAGTCTCATAAACCGGAGACCCTTGCCCTAGAGAAATGTGGACTCAGGAGGTGGAATCAATTTCCAAAACTGAATAAACTCAAGTCTTTGAAATGTCATGGTGCCCCGGCCTATCTTGTCAATGAGATTCTTCGTCGCAATAGTCACGTTCAGGTTCTCGACGTCGATCAAGGTTGTGCGAACAATGGAGGATGCTATGACCTTTACACTTTCCCTCTGCCAAATCTTCAACAACTTTCCATCAAGTTTCACTGTGGAGACTTCCTCGGAACGCTGGTACTGCCTTCATTTCAACCCCCTTTGAAACCATATTGCAATAATTGCGATTGCTGTTGGGAGCCAGAAAATGTATTTCGTGTACTGGAATACGCGTTTGGAAACTCACCGTTGACCTCTCTGGAGATAAAACTGCCGAAGGCCACTCGATCCTACAATGAGACGAAGATCTTGAAGGAATGTGCCTCCTTCAGGTTGAACCTTCCAAAGTTGGTTCACTTGAAGGTCGAGATATTCGACTTGTCATCGTTTGATTTCCTGTTGCCAATGAAGGACTCGCTGGAGACTCTGGAGCTGAAAATTGTTCGTCTGGAGAAGATTGGTGAAAACAGAGAGCTTTTGAAGGCAGTTGCAAATGAGCAAACAATCAAGATTCTTGGCTTTACTCATTGTCTACTGCAGTCAAATATTTGGAGGTTGTTTCCAAAGTTGAACCTTGTCAGGATTTCAAAGACGTTTATGATGTGGGAGATGGAAACTTGTGTGGAGTACAGGTACACTAGACGCCAGTGGGAAGTGAGGGTGGATCGAGGAGAAGAAAGTGACAATTTAATGTTTAATTTAGATTTGTTTTAATGAAATGTTTTCATCACCAGAAACTAGAAATTTTGTGAAAAATGTTATTAATGCATCAATTAAATTTTGTTATTCATGTTCTTTTTATGCTTATATAATAAATCATATACAATTGCAAGTTGGGCTATCTGTCTGTTTTATTTTAAAATTCAGTTATTGTATATTAGACGGAATTTTGTTACATTTATCCTGGCGTTTTTCAACAATTTTTCTACTAACTTGGTGATATATAAAGCTCTCAGTCAGTAAGCACAATATTCCAATTATATACGCGCCTGCAGCTAAGATAAGAATAGCAAGCATATCTTTAAGTTCAATCTCATCACCGGTTTTTATAGCAGAATTCTTATTTCGTTTTTCGATTTTAAATCTAAAAGCGTATTGTTTCGCTAAATCAGCCCAGTGTCGCCATTTATTCAATAAACCACTCTGCACAATTCGTGAATACGTTTGAAGCATCCAAAACCTGTTGGTAGTGTACATTTCCAAATACCGTGAACGCACATCATACAATTCAGGTATAGCATTCAGCATTTTCATAGCTTAATTTCTCCCGCAGATAAGTCTTATAAATCATTAAATCCATAATGTCTTCAATATTTACCAAGCTTACATATTTTCCAGATAAGTAGGTTGCATAGTCTAAATATAATGTTGAATTATGAAAATGAAAACTAGAATTCAAACTGCTAAGAATCCCTCGCTGTTGAAAATCATTGTAAAATTGAGTCAACGGATGAATTAAATACGAAAGCCACAATATTTTGTATCCATTTTCTAAGACTTCTAAAATCGACTTGTAAACTTTTGGCGGATCTGGAACAGCTAGGATACTTAATATTTCATTTCCATAAAACTGGGAAATGAATATCCAGAAAATCTCAAAAATTATCACGCACGCTAGTTTAGTTGAATGAATATACTTGAAAATATTTGATTTTTAAAACAAATAGAACTTTGCATTGAGTTCACAAATTTATGGATGGTTAACAATATTACAAATACGGAAAATGTGAGCAGCCAAATTTGAATTTCGAATGGATTGATCCATGTAGAAAAGTTAACATATTTGTCATCTCCATTTTTTGAGTTTACTAGACAGTACAACATTACCAGTGCCGAGCTTTTTGAAAATCGGAAGCCTACAAGTTTCCAGTAAGCCAGACACTCGTACTCCTCATAAGCCAAGACCAGTGTAAATGTACTGTCGTGTTAAAGATTGAAAAATATCCATATCCTTTATAACTTTGTTATGATTCAGCCACAAATTTGTATCGAGAGAAAAGTTATGGAACTTTAATAGTTCCATCGTTGCCATGAAGTTATCTGTACAGAATCCATAATATAAAGAAAGTATGCGGGAGCAGATTTTGATCATGTCTCCTTCAGTCTGCGTGTCTACATACACGTCAACATTCCTTTTATGTCCTTTATAAAATAACCGCTTATGCAAAATCGTCGGAAGTCGTAATGAAAGTAAAAAGTCAGGTGTTGATTCTCCATTGCCTTGTATTCGTAGACAGTAGACATTACAAATTAATGAGTAGTGAATTTTAGGAAAACTTACACTGTTGTCCAGAATTAGAACAATTTTTAGAGCAGGAAAGTTTCTCCATGCAGTGTTGAACCATTTATCAGCTTCAAAAGTATTTGGGTTCGTTGACAATTGTGTTAAAGGAAATGCAACTATTGTTTTATGATGAGCTAAGAAATCATATAATCTGAATGGGGCTTTGTGCTTTGCTAATACCAAATAATGCGGTTGATGATGTTTTGCTTTGTGAGGGAAGGCGATTTGTCTTGGATAACTGGGGAGAAACATTACGCGAGATTTTGTGAAAGTGAAAGTGCACTGGTCAAATACAAAATTAAGAAAAAATATGTCAAAACTATAAGGTCCAGAATCTAGACTTTGTAAAAGAGTTTCAATTGTTTCTCGAAACAGTTGAATATCACATGGACTCGGATATTGGGATGTTTCTGACACAACCTTGTGCTGAGCTGGTAGTAAAGGAACAGTTAAGAAACTAAAGGTGTTCATTTTATTTGACTAAAGCAAACGCTAGTGTTTCTGTGTGAAGTTATTTACTAGCACTATTGGATGTCTTACAGTTTAAATTATTGTAAAAAGATTTTGCCAGGAATTTAAATATATTCAAACTTTCACCAGAGTTAGTTTATGCTTTAATCTGGATCAGTATAATAAAATGATTCCGTAGTTTTGATTTCATTTAAAAGCAAATCTGCCAAAAAACCAACAATATTAACTTTTGCACTAAATTTTAAAACCGAACTATTACATTCCATATATATTGAAGCTTTATGCAACACCTTTAATAAATATATTATATAAAAATTTGGCACGACTCTCAATACATCTAATCATATTAGTTCACAAAAGTTTGAACAAGTCAAGTGTAAAATTTCATATTATACAGTATCTCATATGAAAATTTTATTAAAGCTGTCAAGACTCCTCAACTAGTAAGCGCAAAAAATGACATAATTTTTTTAAATAGAAAAGAAAACATTAATCATACTCAAAGTATCAGAAATGATTACCAAGTTTAGACTATTAATATTTTATTATTTTAATATTTTCTTGATGTTTTTCTTTGAAACAATTTATTCATGAAACAAAAATACATTATTTGTTGATTGACATCGTTTTTTTCAAGAGTGAGCAATAAATTTTAAACATTATCTCTGCACTCTGTAATAGTGAATATGCGTACTAAAATATTTACGTAACCAATACATATGCAGTAATTGTATTACTAAATAAATAAATAATCATATTAAAGTTATTGTTTACATTTGCTCTTGGCATGATTTCTACAGATAGTTTATCATAGTTACAAACATACCACATTATCGCTCCTGCTAAAAAAATATTCAGTTTACTTACGAGTAAACGGTTGTTGTGTTTCGCTTAAAATGCTTTCGTTAAGTACTTTATGCATTTATACTAAAGCAGTAATCAACAGTTCCAAACACTGAATCACAAAAGCATTTTACGTATCATGTATCCAATCTATCGTTAACTTTAGCCAAAAAATGACATTCATGATCTCCGCAATCATTTTCAATACTTAGTCTATCGTTTTCCACGTTCACGTGACCAACGTGAACACAACAACCGGAAATAAACGTATGTAATTCGCATTCGGTAAAACATTGATAAAATTATTGCAAATGATGGCCAGAAGAAACCCTCAAACATATTCTTAAACTTTATAATCAACCGAGAATTAGAATCTGCAGAGAACAACCAGTGTTCCATTACATGTACGATAATACTTATTACTAAATAGATTGCCCAAGTCCACATACACGGTTCAAATTTATGTATGTTGATCGCATTCTCGTTGTAAACTAAATCATCTACACTTTTTGAACGGTATGCTCCTTCATTTAGCTTAAAACTATAAGCGGACCACTTGTCCCATATCCCTGTTAAACCGACAGCTTTCATTCTTTGAATTGATTGTTCCAGCCGGTGTTCGGTCTTTATCCTCAAATCCATAAGACTCAATGCCTTTTGACTCATTTTTTAAGACTCAATAGGCTTTTTGCCTCAATAGACATGTGACTCAATGCACTTTGCCTCAAACGTACAACTCTTTATTGTAGTACATGTACTTTTAAAAAATAAACAAGTAGAGAACTGTTTTTGTAAGTTGATATTTATAGGTAATTTGATAAAATTTAGATTTTTGTCTTTATATTGGTATAACTGGTAGCCACAGAATTAATCAATTTAAATATTTCAAAGCCCAGTTATCTGTTGACTACATACTGTACTGCAGCGATCATATAGACGATGTGAGATTGCTTTTAAGTACCTTAATAACCGAGAACAGTCGTATATAACCAATGCGTAAGTCTGACCTTTTATGTTTTATTAATATTATTTTCCCGCTGATTTTGTTCATTCTTTAAATTATTGATGAATGTCCATAAGTTCTGATGGAATCCAGAGAGATCATCGTTGATCGTATAGTGGGAAACTTATACACTAATATTGGCTAATTGGTTGTAAAAATGAAATAGATCGTAAAGACAAAAATATAGCATATTATTGAGGCATGCAACTGCGGTGAACAAGCCTTTATTCTGAAAACACAACATGCTTACTCCACCGCATACCATTTTTCATTCATAATCTGGTAATATTTCGCATTTGAATCCAAGTGGCATTGAGTCAAAAGACCAATTGAGTAAAAAGCTCGTTGAGTCAACGCAACTTGAGTCAAAAGAGTCTTGAGTCAAAAAATTTGAGGCTAAAGACACCAAACCGTTCCAGCCATCGCTTATTTATTGTGACATCTTCCCAAAACGTTGGAGCTTTGTCAAACGTTTCAGCGACTTCCTCACATTTTGTCTCTACAGGAAAGTTTATACTGTTCAAGTAGTTCTCTATTAAAATATTTGACATGCGAAATATAGATTCACTCATGAGCATTCCAAGACCAGATCCCAAATGATTTGAATATTCAGGGATTCCTAGTTTCTGTATTATAACTGTAACTTCAATTAAACAAATAATATATACCTTTTGTCTTAAATGTCGCAGCGTACTGATATTCAAGTGGGCCGTGCCTTTGCTGAGGATGATCAAACCACATAATTTTCTTTCCTCCTAACAGAAAACCTTTTACAGTTTTAAATGGAGGGTCTGGAAGTGTGACTGCAATATAGCTTGTCATTACTTCAGTATAAAAGGAACATATGAAAAAGCCAAACACAACTACTACTATCACAAATTTAGAATACTTTGCGTTTTGGTGGCATTGTCCAAGTGCTCCGAAGAAGTCTCCAAGAGTTTCCAAAAATATTGTTGCAGTGTTGCAGGTTCCAAAAAATAAACGTCGGATCGCTGAAACTGTTGCAAGTGTGGCTAGAATAGGCAGCCATGTGTTGTACGAAAAAGGTAAATACCAAATAAAGAAAGGATTTAAATTGGTCCTCTTGTTCCTTTTGCAGTAAATCAATAAATTATTGTTATAACCTGAAAAATACGCAGCAAGTATAACGTATTGTTGATCATAAAAAATACACTCGGCGGTCCTTCGATAAATTGCTTATCTGTAGATAAGATACTCGATATAGTACCTTCAACGGTATGGTGTATTCCAATGGACATGTTGTGCACCACTGATAAAACTGTTATTGTCATTAAGCTGGAATCGCAGGAAAATCTGAATCGCGACCTTGATGCTAAAAGCCACAAACAAATAAGCCTCTGACTTGGATGATTTTGATCGAAGAAATCAGGAAATTTTGTAATAATTCCTGTAATAATTTGTCTTAGGTTACCATTCCATAAAAGGTGTTTGTGCGTAACTTCTGGGGTCATGAGAGCAGTAACATGGAAGTTATGTAGTAGTTGGTTCTTTGAGCAATATCCGTAACAATGGAACTTGATGTTGGGAATTGGAGCTTGTAGGTACATGATGGCTTTCAAACAAGGCGACCAAAGTATTTCATATAAATAGTTCACTTGGTCCCCATCTAAGAAAGTTGTAGCAACTGGTGCCGCATTAAAGAATATAATTACTGTTTGTTCTGTAAATGGGAACGGTGAAACAGATGAATAAAATGTATGGCTTAATCTCTCTACAAAATCTGCAAGAATGACATTGGTTGTTGGCCCGTATTTTAAGTGTCGGGGTTTGTACTTATTTGGTGAACCTTTTCTATACCATACTAATTTTTGTGTGTGCTCATATGGCAGAATACACTCCTCCCTAAGCGAATAAATTATTATAGTAAAAGTTTGTGTGCTTTTGCCAATCTGCCTGGCAAGATCATTGTATCCATTTTCTAATGACAAGGCAAAAGGATCAATGCTTCCTAACTTAGCAAAAACGAAAGAAAGAGTTGCATACAAACAAAGTAATTTGAGCAAAATGATAATTTGAGACAATATTATATATTTGTTCAGGCAAATCTTACTGCAGATTACTACGCAGAATAGTTTGAATTGTATTATAGCTTTCTTAAGTTAATTAAAAAACTCAACTCTACTTTTAGTGTGTTACTTGGATAAATCATTGTTTTCTTTTGGAAACTTGTGGTTTTTAAAATTCCGTAGTTACGCTACTCGCATAATCCCTGACCATCAAAACTCAACGTACGCTTATCCTGAAACCGTACTTTCAGCACTTTACAGTCAATATTGATTTCGAAACGATGGTGGTCTACATTTGCTTATTGCATTAAAACTAATTTACGCGAGATTAATAACGTTCATGTAACATCGCAATATCTTGTGATTATATCTTCAGTTGCTGCTGGAAAATCTTACAATAGTTACAAGAAATGTTAGTGTGATTTTATGCACTCTATTTGGGTTTATTTTGTTTGGAACAAGTCTGCTCGTAAAGTATAACTTACGCACAAATGTTGATAAAATGACACAAAACAAAATAATACGTGACACTGATTATACATTTAATAGTTACTGATTACGTTCAATAGAAAGCACTTCTCGGAAATTAATAGAAAGAAGATTTTAGTACCCCGATGATAAAATGTAATTATGTAGTACTAATGGATTTCTGCTTTATACACTTGTGAAACTTATGTACTTCAGCATGGAACCACGAAACTAGTCATTTATCGGTAATGTGTCAATATATATTCTCACTTTAATTATGTCGTAAGAATATTGCAAGATTGCGAGAAAATTAAGTACACAATAAATTGGAAAATTTACTAAGATATAACCATTTAAACTGTGTATTAAAATTTGAAATTCGCAAAGTTCTACCTCTTGTAAATTTAGTCCTTAATTTCTTTAGATTTGATTCGTACGACTCGCCCAACTATTTCTTTAAACCAAGACATTCTTTTTAAAGAATATATGGAAATCTTACTTATCACATTTTTAAAAACTTTATATACACAATGTCGTAACTCAAAACACTGCGCTGAGATTGCAATCAATATTCCTATCAACAATATTGAGAATATGGCCTGTATATTTCCATCCATAGTAGGTGCTTTA
>JAQIXW010002575.1:0-15080 GCA_034700685.1 Willowsia buskii | reverse complement strand
ATATAACCCCTACAATAAAAATAATAACAATTAATGACAGGAACAAGGATTGAAATCCATTAAAACTCAAACACGATGTACAGTCTAGTTACACGATTCTATACCTGACTATAAATATGTGATGTCTTGTATATGGGGTTTAACATGCAAGCATGCTAGTCCGGGCCCACGTATTTTTAGTCTAAAGCTAGATCTTTAATCATAATATAAAGGCCAAAGTGGATAATGACGAAACCACAATTTCAGTTAATTTTGCTTTTCCATTATTCATTTTATTATGCGGAAAAGTCATGCTCTCGCTCAACTATAATTGTTTGCATAAGCACTGTCGTGATTTATAAAAAAACAAACATGAACGGAACTACAATAATAATTAATAATGTATAGCAAGGCATTTGGTGTCAAAGCAGACACTTTGTTAATACTTTCTTATTTGATATATATGTATTAAAACGATCTCATTTGCGATTAATCATAATTATTACTTGTGATACGGCCTTTCCGCTCTACCTGATACCAGAGATAGAGATAATTTGTCGCTGTCCAGGGTGTGCACGATATAACAATAGTAATGACAATTGAGTAACATTTAATATTTGTTAATGGTCAGTCTTGGAACTGGGCTGAGCGAGAAAGGTAGTATTTCCGAGGGCCTCGTCGAATTCCGGCTTGTTGATCCTCAGGATTTGTACCTATTGGCATTTCGGGGGGAGGAGTCTGAACAGTGTGATGTGGATGCCCTTGATACGCCTGCATGTTATGCTGAGGAGGATACTGGTGGTTGTTTAGTCGCTGCTGTGGGATAACATTGTCGAAATGATTTGAAAGCTGGTTATGAGATGTAACTGGAATCATGTTCCCTTGAGGTTTTTGAGCCATGGCGTGATTAAAGGACTGTGATGGATGCATGGGCACCGATGGTTGTTGTGGAGGTGGTTGTTGTTCTTGTCTAGGGGGAGGAACTTGTGGCGGAACTTGTTGATGATCTTCCATTCGTTTTAACCTCGCGAGCTCCCCAACAGCAGCAATGGCTGCAGCAGCACGTTCGGCACAGCGAGCCTCATACTGCATAAGATAAAACAACAATCAATATAATTAAGCAAGCTGATGACAAT
Organism: Willowsia buskii; assembly: GCA_034700685.1. NCBI lineage: Eukaryota > Metazoa > Arthropoda > Collembola > Entomobryomorpha > Entomobryidae > Willowsia > Willowsia buskii. The sequence goes on along the minus strand of JAQIXW010002575.1, from coordinate 13,965 downwards.
CATTAACAGATTAAAACTATTATTGCGCGATAAAAATATGTTACCGTGATCATATTCATCCTCTCAGTGGCTGCCGACAGGAGTTCCAAACCAGACATTTTTCTTCCACCACAATTGGAAGGATCAGCCGTAGAGCAGCCTGCAGACGACGAATTTCCTCCATTTGTTATCGCCATTGGACCACTCTTTCCGTAATTCTGTAGCATTCCATTTGACATATTTGGATCCGACACTGAAGAATGGCTACCGTAACCACCTGAATCAACATGACGAAAAGCACCTTGTGGGAACACATGCTGGACTTCCCTAGCCCTCTCCAGATAATTGTACTGAACTGGGTCGTTAGAACGAACATGAGCGTATGCCACTTGGTTGTTACTTGCAGTGTAAACTGGAAGTTCAAGCCGTCTTGCTGACAAATCCTGGGCTCCAGAATTCCCGTCATGATACTGACTATAATTGTGATGTTGGTGATGAGAAGCTTCCATGCCAGCATAAGAATGCTGATTTGCAACAACAAGCTTTGCTGTGGAAGTACTGCAATATTGGCCATTATCATGGTACGTGGGCTGCTGCTGCTGTTGCTGCTGATGATGATGACCAGATTGAGATGGTGGTGGTGGTGGTGGTGGAGGAGGAGGTGGCGGATGGGATAAGGTGGCTGTACTGCTGTAGTTGTAGTAATACACCGGATTGTTGCCTGCTGAAAGATTAAGCACCTGCTGTTGTTGTTCGTCCGATTGCACCTGATACTGAAGCATCTCGCTTCTAGCTTCATTCGACGTTTGGGAATATGTGACTCGACATGGATCCATAAGTTGAACATGACAAGGTGTTTGCGTCTGTTGCACCTGTTGGTCGGGTGTGGTGGCAGCATAGTAAAATTGTAGTTCGTTGCCATTTTGCGAATCACTTCCGACGCCAAGAGCTTCAGCATAGAGGAGTCGTACCTACAAAAATAAATATTTAAATTATATGTTCTCAGACAACTGTCAGAATTAATACTTTTCGTAGATATAATATTCATACCTTATTTGGAGGTCCGTCCAAAACTCCTTCATCTCGTTCAGTGGTGGCAGCCGCCGCAGCATAAACGAGCTGGTAGTTTCCTTCGAATGCTCGCTGTCCGTCGGGCTGAACAAAGTACAGCAATGAGGGATCATATGCCATTGGGGTTGTTGTCGGTTGAGATGTTGTGGCCACAGCTAATGAAGAAGTTGGTGCCTCAGCTACCGTTGAAACTGGTGGAACGCTTTGTGGAAGTAAGAACTGGACACGGGTTGGAACAGCTTCGTAGTTTTCTTCCCGTGGCCTCTTATTAGTGGATTCAGGTAACAGTTGAGCTTGGCAGGCGTCTGATGTGGAAGGGTTAGCTTTTTTGCTAGTTCCCACTGTTATAGTTGTTGTCATTGGTGGTAGTGGTGGTGGCATAGGTACCAGTGAGGAAGATGAAGATAACATTCCATTGGCACGGGGTGGAATATTGTCTTGTGACATTGTGGAAGTGGTAGGCATAGAAGGCGTTTGATACAGATTTGCTTCTGTTGTTGCTTTTGGTATTTGTTGAGGTTTCGTTGTCTCCACAGATGAAAAAGTAGTAACAGGAGGTGGAGGTGGTGCAATAGAAACCTTAGTGGTAGGGACAGGTGGTATTTGTTGGCCGAAAGGCACTGTATGTTTTGAAGTTGTCTTAGAACTGACATTTGAAGGGGCGGGGGAAGTAGATACGTTAATAGGAACAGTAATTGTAGGAAGTTTGGGTGGCACATTGTGAATCGTAGTTGGAGTAGCGGTGATTGTTGTTGGTGTATAAGGAGCATTAACAATTGGGGTCGATTTTGGTGAACCTGCTTCCACAAGAGTCAACTTGGGTGTGCTAGGTACATGCTGTACTAGTGTCAACTTTGGAGTTCCAGCTTCCACAGAGGTGACATTCACTGAACGATGGTCCTTGTTAGTCGATTTCGTACTTTTCTTTTCTTTGGGAGGTTGTTTTGGAACCAACGGCTGCCCGACCGTAGGACCCGGTATGGTATATGTGCCTTCCAGAACGTTAGATTGATGAGGTTGCATGATCAAAGGCACTTTTGAAGCCACAGGTTGAATATTATTTGCAACAGAAGGTTTGGCCGTGAAATTATGGTCTACTAGAGTCAACTTTGGAGTTCGTGTTTCAAGTGTGGTAAACGCGGGTGCCGCTTGCTCAACAAGTGACAACTGTGGTGTAGGTGGCTCCTTATTAGAAATTTGTGATGCTGTTGCAATGAACGTTGAAACTGGCTCCATAGGGGAGCTAGCAAGAGCTTGAAATGGAGTTGCAGATCCAGATGAATAAGCTGCACTAATAAATGGAGTTCCCATTGAAGATGAGTCTGCCGGTTCACAGCTTCCAACTGTTCCAGCCATTTGGGACGCTGATCCTTCAGTGCTTTGAGTAGGTGCAGTTGTTTGCATGAAACTTGTCATTGGGGAACTGTAAGCTGACGTAGATGTTACAAATGATGTCACCGCTGGTAGAGTACTTACAGTGGCCATACTTGATTTAGAGGTATTCAACGACTGTGATGATTTCGCCAGTTCATATCTAATGTTAACAGGGACGCTTTGAAATGTGGAAGTTGGAACAATTGAGGCTGACTGTGTGGTTGGTTCCCCTGAAGTATAGGACTTTTGTGGACCATTCAGCGGGGTTGCTTGTGCTAATGTCTGTGGGGCTGTTGTTGTCATAGGAATGGATTTAGACGACGAGGTCAAACTACTCGGCGGTGGCGATGCTCTTATCAAATGGGGTGATGCTGGCTTCACGGGAGGAGGGATCTTCTCAGGCACAACTGGAGTAGCGATTTGTTCATGACTACCAGTTTGTGGCATTGGCACTACACTAGGTTGTGAAATTCTGCTCTTTTCAACTGGTGTTGCAGAAATAGGTATTGGTTGACCATAACTAATGCTTTCCTGTGCCAGCGATGTTGATAAAACTGGGGGTGGCGATATTCTAGCCAGTGCTGCGGTGCTCGAAGGTTTCGTCTGTAATTCTGATGGATTATCACTCACATTGGTATAGTTTGGTTGAGACAATGGAAATGATGCTGCAGTTGTCGTGGTGACATGTGAAGTTTCCAAACTTTGTGTTATCGAACTGTCAAAAGTAAAACTATAAGGAGAATCTGCACTTGTGGTAGTCGCTGGAAGACATGGAGTCGATGGATTTGAAATATCTGGAGCAACAGCTAGAACAAGCTTTGGTGACTCCACTCTGGGCAAGTCTGACTTAGAAGATGGAATTGACTTAGGGGGTGGGGTAGGAGCGATTTCTTCTTTAGGCACCATTGGAGGTGATGATCTTTCAGGTACTAGCATAATAGATTTGTTATTTGTAGGACTTCCGAAATGCGGTCGGACGGGTGAAGTTGTACACTGAGGTTTGGGAGGGTTTCGCACCAAGGGATTTGGTATTCCTCTCAACCGAGTAACATCAGGAACCGTTGCAGCTTTATTAACCGTGCTTACGCTGGGAGGAACAACTGCAGGAAGCTTGATAAGCTGTGACGATGACGATAGAGATGGAAAAGTCATTCGTTCTTGTTTCTTTTGAGGTATCACAGGTGACATGGAAGTTGAGGATGACAATGTTGGATGAGTCAGGATCGGCCCTTTAGGCACAGTAGTCGACAACAAATGCGTGGGCGATGACGGCGTCGAAGTCAATGAAGTAGGAATGGAAGAAACAGGTACTTGTAACGACGGAGCTGTTAATTTTTCCTTTTTAGGAGCTTCATCATCCATTTTAACTTCATCCTCTTCTTCTAAATCGGACTCTAACGTCTCAATACACTTGTTGATAGCATTTTCAACGTCAGATTGGGGCGAAGCCAGACTCTCTGATGAGATTGACTCAAGATCATCCATTTTACCTAGGGACTCATCCGACTTGTTATCAAGAACAGATAAAACAAAGTCAGATATATCTGGAGGTATATCTCCATGCATCTCCGGCTTTTCATTTACTTCCGGAACTTCCGGCTCATGTTCTTGAATAGGCTTTAAGCTACATGTTTCTTCTGAAGATTCTGGTTTCAAAACGGGAGATGGGCTCCTTTCACATCTCGACTGTGGTTCAGATGTTGACACCAGCGACTGTGTCTCAGGTTCTGCTTCTACTTCATCTACATGAGGCTTTGGTGATTTAGAAACTGGGGATTCGAGTTTTTCTGAAACATCAGGCTCCTTATTTTCAACTTCATGTTCTTCCACGTCTGAAGGAACTGCAGATTCGCACTGCTCGGGGGATCCATACGACTCATCAACGTATAGTCGATCCTCATCATCGTCTTCATCCTCAATCTGTTGCTGATCAACTTCCATTTCTGTCTTATCTTCGTTATCTTCCATATCAATCTCATTATCAGAATCCTGCAATCTTTCATCATGCTGTTGAGGTGTAGCCAATGAGCTGGGTATAGAAATAGATTTCGCTTCCACATTTTCCGCCTCACATTCATTCACATTTTCTTCAGGTGAATCTGTTTTTTCCTCATTGGTTCCGTTCACATCCTCATTCTCATCCTCATCCACCAGCGGTTCGTGATTTTGCAACTCCTTACACAAGTTTGGATCAGGAATACATTTCGCTTCCACATTTTCTGCCTTATTTTCTTCTACGTTTTCTGCTATATTTTCTTCCACATTTTCTTCTTTTCCTTCTTCCTCATTTTCTAATTTATTTTCTTCCACCTTTTCTTCAGGTAAACTTTTGATTTCTTTCTCCTCCAGCGATTCCTGATTTTGTACCTGATTATGTGATTCAGTCGCATCCTCTGGCTCCGCAGACGGTTCCTTGAAGAACTTTTCTGTGATTGTTTCATCTTCCTTCTCAAGTTCACCATCCGACACATCAACCAATTCTCCTTCTTCGTGCTCGTCTTCGTCAATTTCATTAACTTTCTCCTCATGCGATAAGAAGATGTCAGTCAAGTCTTCAGACTTCTCTTCGGTAGATGGAGGCCCAGTTTCTTCTGTTTGATGTGTATCCATCAATTCGGTCTCATTAACTTCTTCGGTATCATGATTTTGCACCTCTTTACCCAAGTTTGCAATGGGAGGAGATTTGGCGTCCTCATTTTCTTCCATATTTTTATCAGGCGAAGCTGTAATATCTTTTTCAATCACCAGTTGTTCATGATTTTGTATCTCCTTATCCAAATTGGGAATGGGAATAGAGTTCGCGTCATCATTTTGTTCAGGCAAATCTTTGGTTGCTTTGTCCTCCACCAGTGATTCCTGATTTTCTACCTGGTTTAATTCAGTCACAGCTTCTTCTTTCTCTGTAGACGGTTTCTCAAAGAGATTTCTTGCGATTGTTTCCTCTTCCTTCTCAAGTTCATCTTCCGACACATCAACCAATTCTCCTTCTTCGTGCTCGTCTTCATCAACTTCATTAACTTTCTCCTCATGCGACAGGAGGACGTCTATCAAGTCTTCAGACTCCTTTTCGGTAGATGGAGGATCAGTTTCTTCTGCTTGAAGTGCATCGGCCTCATCCACTTCATTGATATCGTGATTTGGCAACCCTTCACCCAAGTTTGGAATGGGAATAAATTTCGCCTCCACATTTTCTTCAGGCAAATCTCTAATTTCCTTGTTATCATCTTCTTCCACATCAATCTCAGTATCGGAATCCTGTAATCTTTCATCATGCTGTTCAGTTGTAGCCAATGAATTAGGAATGGGAATAGATTCCGCGTCCTCATACTCTTTCACATTTCTATCAGGCAAATCTTTGTTATCTTCTTCTTCTTCCTCCACATCAATCTCATCATCAGAATCCTGCAATCTTTCATCGTGTTGTTGAGGAGTAGCCAATGAGTTAAGAATAGGAATAGATTTTGCTTCCACGTTTTCTTCATCCTTTTCTTCCACATTTTCTTCAGGAGAAACTGCGATTTCTTTGTTCTCCACCAGTGATTCCTGATTGCGTACCTGATTATGCGGTTCAGTCACATCCTCTGGCTCCGCAGACGGTTCCTTGAAGAACTTTTCTGTGATTGTTTCATCTTCCTTCTCAAGTTCACCATCCGACACATCAACCAATTCACCTTCCTCGTGCTCATCTTCATTAATATCATTTACTTTCTCCTCATGCGATAAGAAGATGTCAGTCAAGTCTTCAGACTCCTTTTCGATGGATGGAGGCCCAGTTTCTTCTGTTTGAATTGTATCCATCAATTCGGCCTCATCCACTTCATCGATATCGTGATTTTGCAACCCTTCACCCAAGTTTGGAATGGGAATAGATTTCATGTTGTCATATTCTTCCACATTCTTATCAGGCAAATCTTCGATTTCTTTGTCTTTTTCCATATTAATCTCATTACCGGAATCCTGCAATCTTTCATCATGTTGAGGTGAAGCCAACGAGTTTGGAATAGGTTTCGCTTCCATATTTGCTTCCTCATTTTCGTTCACATTTTCTTCAGGTGAGACTGTAATTTCTTTGTCATCTACAAGTGGTTCGTGATTTTGCAGCCCCTTACCCAAGTTTGGAATAGGAATAGACTTTACGTCTTCATTTTCTTCAGGCAAATCTTCGATTTCGTTGCTTTCCATCATTGATTCCTGACTTTGCAACTGACTATGGGATTCAGTCACATTTTCTACTTGTTCAGCAAACGGTTCCTCAAAGAGATGTTCTGCGATTGTGTCATCATCCTTCTCAAGTTCACCCTCCGACACATCAACCAATTCACCTTCTTCGTGCTCATCTTCATTAACTTTCTCCTCCTGAGATAGGAAGATGTCAATCAAGTTTTCAGACTCCTTTTCAGTGGATGAAGGCGCAGTTTCTTCCGCTTGAAGCGTATCCATCAATTCGGCCTCATCCACTTCATGAATATCGTGAGGCAAAATACAATCAATTCTATCGTCATCATGATCGCTCTCAGTTACCACTTGTAGCAACACAGATGATTGAATACTTTCAGAATTCTCTAGTACTAGTGGTGATGGTGGGAAGGGAGGAGTTGGTAACCGGTCGTTGTATATGCTCCTATTCTCTTCAACTTCCTCTTTCTTAGGAGACTGTGGAGTTACAAGCGTAAGGGTAGGTCTTCTATTATCCAGGTCATCACAAAATTTATTTCTTTGTAGTCTTTGGTCTCTGTCGACGTCGACTGCTAATGGAGTTGCTTCCACATTTTCCTCTCTGTTATTAGCCTCCTTACTTCTCCTACTACCGTCCTCTTTTACTGGGGATGCAAACTCAACCGTAATTGGCGGTGAGGGAGGACAAGAAACACGGTCTTGCTTTTTGCTCTTACTCCTCTTCGCTTTCTTCTTTTTTGACTTTCTTTTCTTCTCCTTACGCTCTGTAGTACGCGTGCCCTCTTCTATCTTTGGAACAGCAGGAGGAGAAGGTGGCGGCGGGGGTGGCAACATTTTCTCCTTTCTGGATTGGGTTTGGGTAGTGGACTGCGACGAAGCTCCTTTCCCCTTGACAGCGTCGGGGAGTTTTGAAGATTTACCCTTCTTCGGTGAGGGGGAGGAGGATTTGGTGGAATTGCGTTGTTGAGTTTTACTACTATCAGTCTCTTTGGATCGGGATGCGCGGGTAGCTGGAGGGGATATTGGGGCGGTGATAATAACACGACGACGAGACGATTGGGAAGACTGTTGAACACTTGACGGCGATGTGGTAGCTGCGCCAGAGCCAGATACGGAAGGCTTCGTGCTGGAACCACTGTTACCAGCACTACTACTAGACACCTTGGGAACAATTTTCGCGGATGCATTTGCATGGCTGGAGGATCCTGCACCTTGTCTGGATTTGTTATGGAGATTATTAGGCACAATTCCACCCGCAGGCATTAAATCATTATTTCTGATTATATTGGATCTGCAAAAATCATACAAATTCATGAATATTCATTAGTGACTGCGATTTATTCAGAAGGGTTGAATCATGAAAAACGGAACTGCTATTGTTGTGACGGAACTCTTGGTTTTTCTTCCTCATGTAACCCACCGGATGCAGATAATTTCATACAATGCACATTCGCCAGTAATGAATGGTAGGGTGTGCAAAAAAAAATTACTTGATACCTAATGACTTACACACTATAGAGCATTGTGCCTTGCGCGTAAACAGCAGGTACCTATATATACAGAAGTACCTACATATTATTATGCATGCACGTTATTCTAGATGTCAGCATATTATGGAACATTTATTATTTTCAATACTACAAGAATGCGTTTTTCCATTATGCCTCAATAAGTGATATTATGTGACATCATGATAATTAAAATGATATTTAAAATCATTCAGTATATTTTCGACGTTTTTTTGACCACGATGAGAGAATGCGGGATGATACTTTTGATTTGCGCAAAATGGGTGAAAGTTGCATTTCAAATTTTTATTCGGAAATATGAATATGATTTTTCAGTTCTTTATTTCGATGCGCTTGTGAATGTATGCATTTATGCTGATGGATACTTATTATTATTATTATTATTCTTTCCAAGTGTTAAAATTACAATTTCCAATTTCTTTATAAACTTTTGTTTCCTCTAATAATCACATAGTAAGTAACATTATCCAGATAATGACTAAATATTTTTACCAGACTCATCACCAACTTCATATTATAATTCACTCTTTTTCGTTTACAGAAAGCCCGATTCCCGTGTTCCACCATGTGACTTCTTATCAAATCAATTTAACTAACAAAGACAGCAACCGCAACTTGACTGAAGAACCCTCCTACTCATTCCAATAACCAATCTTTCTTTCTTTCTAAAAATTTCCCTAAAAGAATTTTTTTATTCCTGCTTGCTACTCTACTAATTAGTTATGTTTTGTACAAATCGCATCAAAAAAACAAACAAAATGAATAACATCAAATAACTAACTGACCATATATGAGTCTCCTTTGTAAAAGTTCAAAACATTGTTGAATTGAATAATATTATACTTTGTATGAGGTCAACTGAATAAAAAGCTTAGCTTTCCCTACGTTTAAATATCTGTGTATTTACATGATTTTAAAGCTATTTTTTATCCCTTACTATTAGATTCTTGGCTTTTTGCTTGTACGCATTGAAAATAAGTAAATATGAACATTGATTTCTTTATTCAGTTTTTGGTAGACATTTAAAGCTCTCGTTGAATACCAACTAACTCTTAAATTAAATTGAAAAAAATTATAAAATAAAATGGAACGAAGGTTGATTTTAAAAGCTAATAATGCTGACAGCAAGCATAATAAATCATACTGTTATTTTGAATAATTATATTCATGTTTTGTAATGCTGTGTTACTTGTTATATATATGTATGTACACGGTTGAGTATATTAATTTTTTGTTGTTGTTGCTACATTAAAAAGTATTGATAGTGTAAATTTTAGTATTTGAGGATTTGAATTTGATTGATCATTTATGATTGTTCATTTGGTAATTTTTTTTAGCATCTTCAACGTAGCCAAAGATTTGTAGCATTAAATATTGTATGTTTAGAAGTTAAGTATCTTTGTTCCTATGGCTATGTGACTATTTAAAGTTTCTGATGAATGATAGCATAATTTTTATGCAACTCTTAATTAGGAAGTACATTTAAAGTTGTTGTAATAATTTTCTGTACAGAAAGACACAAAAAAATTAGATTGACTGCCATGATTGATTCCACCTTGTTGAGTTGCGTAGAGTCCTTTAGTTTGAGAAAAAGGTAACACCGTTACTTCTCATGAAAGCTAAAAAATGTTGTTGGTATGAATATTTTTTTATATGAAACATATCATATATTTTATGTATGTAAGGTTATATATAGAATATATAGTAAGTATGCATAATTGAATCGACTGTGTTACAATGTCACCCATTATCATCATACTAATGTAACAAGTTTACAGAGTTATAAATAGTTTTACATGTATGAAATATAGAGTAGTAATAACTAATATGATTGTTGTTGATTCTTAAATGCATGCATGAATATTTTTTGAAGTGGCATATTTTTTTCCAGTATCATCATTCTTTTGAATTTAGCATTTCTTTAGCAGCATGAGAGTTTATGCAAATTAAGGGGATAAATATTTGGGGGAGATGGGGGCGACATAAGAATATGAGAGCGAATGTTTGGTGCGGTGGTAGCTGTAGTGATAACTGAAGCCCTGCTAAACTCAGTAATAACCGATGGTGGTTGTACATGAGGAAGAAGAGAAGTTCTCGTTCCAGAGTTCTGACTGTCAATACTAGAAGCGGCAAACATGGAGGACCTTGTCTGCAGTTTTTTCCAGTGACAGAAAGGTGACCCACTGTAAAAACATTGTATAAAGTGTATGAAATAAATTGGCATCATCAACTGCATCATAATATCATTAACTATTTCTACGTCAGAATATTAGTTCCGTCTTTCATGATTTTTTATCGTAGACAAAATTTGCGCGGGCGGCAGTAGTTGTACTTTGCGAGGGACATATTATTTTAAGTGTTGTGTGGGCGATAAACGTAGACACTTACATGACGACAGAGTTAACTTTAGAAACGGGGATATTGCCGAGTGATTGATTTTTGGTCGTTTGTTTGAGATACTCTGCGGCGGCCTCATTGGCGAGTTTCTTAGCTACCTCCTTGGGTTGATTGTGCGTGTTTTTGATGTGCCTGTCCAAGTTATCTTTGCGCCTGAAGGCAGTTCCGCAAATCCAACACTTGAACGGGCGCTCACCTATTAACAAAATTAGCAAAGGGAAAATGACGACAATGAGAAAGGGCTGCTGTAGTGGGCAAGCAAAGTAATATGATATGTTAAGAGAAGCTGTGCCTGTACCCGAGTGAATTACAAGATGACGACGAAGATCTTTGCTGTTGGAAAACGCTCTGGAACACTGGTCACATGCATAGGGTCGTTCGCTGGAGTGAGTTCTCAAGTGGAGATCCAGTGTCCACTTGAGACCAAAACTTTTTCCGCAGTGGTTGCAGCTGAAAGGGCGCTCACCTGTAAACGCGCATAGAAAATATGACAATTGTGAAAGGGTACTTATTTCTAGTGGAGGGTAAAACATTTCCGGAATGTGAGTTTTGGGGGAAGTGCGTACCTGTATGTGTGATAACATGTTTCTTGAGATTTGTCATGCCGGTGAATCGCTTGTTGCAATATGTACAAGCAAACGGCCTTTCTCCCGTGTGAATCAATGTGTGAGATCTCAGTGCCTGAGCATTAGCAAATCCTCGATTACATTCCTGGCAGACGAAGGGTTTTTCACCTGTATGTGAACGCATGTGTCTGGTCACTTTCCCCCGCTGGTTGAAGCCCTTGCCACATTTCGGACATACATAAGGTCGCTCCCCTGTATGCGTTCTGAGATGGTATTCGTAATGACTCTTTGCGATGAAGCCTTGTCCACACTGCTCGCATTTGAATGGCTTATCGCCCTTCTGACAAAACTCGTGGTATTTGATGTGGGCTTTGGTTTTGAACTTCTTTTGGCAGACATTACATTGGTACATTGGTGGGTCGCCACCCAATACCGTAATGTGGTCATGGATAACCACCGGGCTGCGTTTCTTCTTCTTTTTAGGTACTGGACCATCCGCTCCGCCTTCGCCATCCTCCTGTTTTATATCGTCGTCATCCTCATCGCCACTCTTGGAATCGTCATCGCTTCCATTTAGTAAAGAATCTTCCTCCTCTTTTATATCCGTTAAAGTTGTAGAGTGTCTCTCTCTTTCAGATGAAGACGGCGGAGACGTTCCCGCTACTGAATTGGAATGTACTGCTGGGGTCTCTTCAGATGACTCATTTTTCGAGGTAGTTGCCAAAGGGTCTGTAGGAAAATCGCTGCTTGTGTTGTTGTTGCTTCTACTTCTTGTGAGTAGGGCACTGAGACGTGATGTAACTCTTGAGCTGTTCTCGCTTTTTTCCTCAGTTGTTCCTCCGGATGAGTTAGCCTTGACTGTAGGAGAGCTTACTCGGGGGGATGTGGAATTTCTGGGTGATTCCCTGGGAACCCCTTGAGTAATGTCGGGAGATCCACCACCACTTGCAATTTTGCTTGCGGTGTTGTCAGCTTGGGGGGAATCTCTGGATCGTCTCTTGGACAATGAGGAAGAGGATCCACTAGATGCTTTGTTGAGGGTTGGAGGGGATGAGGATACTGATGGAGGTGCTCCTGAGGATACTGGGGCTAAACTGGGCATTTCCTTCAACTGCGCTCTTGTTACTAGCCCACCCTGACCTGACGTTCCCAAGGTGCTGCTTCCAGAGTTGCTTGTTGAGTTGTTGTTGTTGTGAATACTTGGTTCGTGCAGTTTCCTAAGACTCATGAGGCTCTTGCTGAACTCTGAATCCTCGTTGATGATGGTGGTGTAGCTTTTGTTATCTGTTGAGGTATAGTCGGAAATACTCATGTAGCCAGTATCCATGGTGGGGGAGGTGAGCTCTGCCATTGTTTCGAAATCAATTGTTGCAGGATATCCATCATTTTCCACTCCACTTCCAATATTAGAGGGAAACCTCAAGCAGGAGTCGGAATCTGCAGAGTCTGAATATACTGATGAGCTTTGCCTTCCCGTGTCATTACTCGCAGAAGAGCTTGGCGACGATGAGGTGGGCCTCCCACTCCCAGAGTTGATTGAATTTGTTCTGGAATTCGTGACAGACTGAAGCTGGAGCCTGTGAGCAGCGGCTGCACGACGTGTCAGATGATGACTTCCAACGGATCCTGGCTGCCCTGTCACATCCACGATGGTCGGACCCCTTTTGTTGTTCTGGGGATGGTACTGAACAAAATTTCCACTGTCGACTGCACTGGCTGGGCTGCTGCCTCCCATGCTGCATTGTGTACATCCTTCTTCTGATTGGATTATGCAACGCCGGCATTTTGCGTGTCCACACGACTCAGTCACCTTCCGGTAGTTGCTCGTATTGAAAAGGACGCCACACTGGGGGCAGTTCTCGTCATCCGCAGCTGCCGATGCTGAGGATGACGCCAGGACAACAACCGCATTCTTACCTGGACCACTCACTAGCCCATTTCCCATGTGATGGTTATGATGATGGAGGCTTTGTCCGCCAGCGCTGGATCCTCCGCTTCCTCCATATGTGAGTGCTGGTTGCCCGATCGGGGGCAAGCTGGGACCGACCAGTGCTGCAGATGTGGTAGGTCGCTTGGAGGAAACCCTGGAGGTTCCGCCTTTCCGGACCATGTCCGACTGAAAAATTACGTGCCATGTTCGAACGTGAATATTATTTTATCTAAATGTTATTACCTTTTTAATTACCTTAGTTTATTAAATCATTTCATATTTTATACTGTACCTTGGTACATGATAATTTTCACCCTGGTCACCATTTTGGGAACCACGGGTGAGTACCACATACATTTCATATACATTTCGAGGCCTCATGGCCACACCAATCGAATGCATATTTAGTGTCTTATTCCAGCACCTGAAAACTTGTAAATTATATTAGTCATTTTCCAATAATATGGATTCATATGAAGTCATTCGTGTTACACACGTTTTTTTTTGCATATACATTTTTTGTGTCACCATTCTGTTGATTTCATACCTCTGGATCGTCATGATCGGCAGGTAGTAGAAATCTGCAAAAATTGATTTCATAATGTTTTAGTAAAACTGAATAGATAAACCAGATTTATCCGTAATTAGGGCCGCGCTAAAAAAAATCCAATTTTCTCCATAACCTTTGACTTTTCTCCTTATCAGTGTTTTTTTTTACTTCATTTGAAACAAGTGTCATCACTATACTGACAACCAAAACCATACAAGTTGGGTGAGGCGACCATCTGACTTCAGATATAGAAAAAGTTATTTTCTTGCGATTAGGTAATTTAACTACTTACTTTGGTTTTTCAATAAATACTTCGAGTTTGTTTAACATTGGTTTATGGGCGACTGTGTATTTAATACCTACTTAAAAACATGATCAGAGAATATCAGGCCA
>JAQIXW010002574.1:0-15082 GCA_034700685.1 Willowsia buskii | reverse complement strand
AATCTGCTGCGGGGGGATTTCCGGTTTTGGGAAAACCGGTTTTAGAATTCTAAAACCGGTTCTAACTTCACAGACATTGTCGCATGGTCTAATCAAAAATGTATTTGATATCATGAAGAAAATTTATATAAAAGCAGTGCTTACGTTAAGTTTCATATTTGATTGTGCCTAAAATACTACCAAAATAATTCTCAGAAAAGATATTATGTACCGGATGCGTGTTTAAAAATGAATGGAAGAATTATTAAATTTAGGCCCCGAGAGCAAATATTTAAGTAAAATTATGACGCTCACTAATACTTTGGGAAGAGTCCATTATAGACTTGTGGAAATTCAAAATGAGGAGTATTGAAGTGGCAAAACTTAAAACCCTTTACCTTATTGCTCGGATTTCATAGATTGGTAGGTTGGATAGATTAGATTGACTTTGCAAAAATGATATTTGAAAAATATATCCGATTATGATGTAAGCAGAATGATTAAAGAAAAATATAAAAGTAATATATTTTTCTACCCAAATATATAACTTGTCTCGATCTTGATCAACTTGATAATAAAACTTTGCACTTCTGCATTTTTTATTTCTGGAAAACAACCAGATTGTCATGTTATGGCTTCCAATTCTGCTGTTAGTTGGAATTAGGTTCATACTTGAACCTCATATGGACCATACTGATGTTTCAGGTCCATAGCACATGTGGCGGCTTCATTTCGGTTCTCGGAGACCCACCAGCTAACCAGATATGCATTCAAATGCATGTCCATGAAAATTGCAGATAATTGCGATTTATAATCAATGAAGGCAAGGTGAGTATGGTTAACTCAAAAATGTATTTGAGACTATTGAGATTATATTATAACATTTACCAAACAATGCCATGCACCACGCCCAAATCTTTCTTCCGATAGAAAACTTTATAGACATGTCATGGCAAAAAAACCAGCAGAGAAGAGAAATGAAATTATGTCGTTTTCCTGCGTGCACTTAAATGGAATATGAGATACATTAGTAAAGATATTCATTAGTCTGAATATACAAACCAAAATGAAGTTACTGGCACAGTTTGAATCACTATTCTAAATTGTTAACCGTTTCAGTAGTCAATATAAGCAAATAAATGCTTGGAAATTTTCAAGACAAACATAGAGAATATGGTTTTATACAAAATAAATTGAATCAAACTACTGTAGCTTTAAGTTATAGTTTTTTTAAATTACAATAGCGCCAAAGCAATATCAACTTAATGTTAAGATTTCTGTCAGATTGTCTTTTTTTGATGATTATTTCAGTAAAGAAATTACACCGACTTGTATATTTTTACGTATATTATAATGTGATATCTCCCAGTTAAAATTTGTGTCTAAGTTTTAGTTCACATAATAACACACTTCTTTAGTCAGGCATAACAATTTATGTCTTCAATGAAGTCTATTAAAATTCGAAAGATACAAAACGCATTGGTAAACTACGTATTACTTACGCTCTGTAATATGTGCATCCACACATACATCATGTGAAAGAGTCAACTCCAACGTATAATTAATCGTACAAGTTAGTTTTGTTGCATAAAATGTAATACGTTTAACTTAAAAATGTATTTTGAGGTAAGCAAAAAACAATGAAAGAGACATACATATTCCCATACAGAAAGACACACACACATAGATACGCATTAGGGAAAATAAATAAGTAAAAGCATGAGAATTACCAGTAATGAAGCATAATTCCTGCAAAAAGAAATCTTGCAGTTTGGTCCTTCTAGTATTCATTAAGCATTTTAGAAATATTTTGAACCTGGAAGTAAGAGAATTCAGATTCCATATATGAAGTGTCAGAATAAAATACAATTGTTTGTTATAAAAATGGAAAAAGAAAAATTCCTTCGCATTATGGAATCGTCCTCATGACAGGTCCAGGCGTTTGTGGCCTGCCATTAGTACAGGAAACTGTAGAAATCAGTCAAAATGTAAACACTTGTTTTCTCGCCGTGCTTAGAAGTTTTAAGATCATTGGGTATCTTTGTTTACAATTAGTTGCCAGTATATTTGTTTTTCATTAGAGATAAGCAATATTGAAGGAGCGCACAATGCTGAAAATAATTTAAAAGAAATATCCGAGTGTAATATAAACAGCATATCCAAAAAAGTGTTTGCACTATGACAATAAGTGGCATCAGAGTCGTTCGCTTTCTTGTTGTAAAAAGTAGATAAATGCAAAATGTTTAATTTTTCGTTTTGGATAAATGCCAAATTTGAATCTTAATGGTGATTTCATTTGAAATTTTTTTTATATAAACCTTCATCAAAGCTATTTAAATAAATATTCCTGATAACAAACATGTGAAATCGTAACAGTTCTTGAATAGATAAGTATCTGTGTGATTGTCAGCCAATATGGATCAACTAAAATGAGAAAAGGATCAACACAATACATCTTAAATGAACAATGAACATAAGGAACGACCAGTTTATTTGATTTATTCCATCGTCGGATTCTTTTACATGAATTAAAATGAAAGTAACAACTAAACAAAATAAAACTTTGTTAACGGTTTTTTCATGAAATTATGCACATGTTTGACACCATAATTTTTTCTTGCCGTTGCTGAGTTAAGGTGAAAAGCGACATAAGTTTGTCATTTCAAACATTATACTATTCAGAAATAAAATCAGTGAACTGAATATAATCAGTACTAAAACAAGCATCCGATTAGAGAATTTCACGTGCCTAAAATGTAAGTTGAGAGAAAGCTAGTTGAGAAAAAATCATAAATTTGTAGAGCCACAATAAATTATTTCCAAGATGATGTGATAATAATATTTGACACCTGATATTTGAGGCCAAGCTAGGAAATATCGTTTTACTTCTAATACTATGCCTTTAGTGGCAGATAATTTGCCTGACTTATAAGTCATTTGACACGAACAAATATATAAGTTGGCAGCTAGACTTTAAGTCTATATTTAATACCCTTGAACAGGTTTGAATTAGCATTAAAGAAGACCTTGTTTTGTGACAATGTACAAAAAGTTTCGAATTTGTGAATACGAAAAAAAGTTTACAATTTCTCAATTTTTGTGAAGAATATAAAGGTAATATATTTTTCATCTAAAGAGCCCAAATTATTCTATCTCTATTAATACGAGCATTTCTATAAATTTTGTTGCTTGTGTTCAACATTAAAATTCTGTAACATAAATTTAGAAAAACATTGTTATAGGAAATTAGGAGAATCAGGAGAATAGAACGTTTTTTACTGTTCTTCTTGGATTAGATTATAACGAAATAAGTCATTAAATCGTAACTTAGAGATCCGACAAAAATTTTTGATGGTTGTAATAAACGTCGTTACAAAAAATTGTGTATATCTAATAATAATATTAGTAATTGGAGATTAAGGCACTAGATATTAGATTTTGCTGGTAACAGTGGCTTATTGGTTAGTGCTTTTTGAAGTAGCACAGTTTTAACATTATCATTTGATTTGTTAGCAAAATGTCAGGTACAAATCAGCAATATACGTAATTATCGAAATAATTGAGTACGCTGAGATTTTTGAAAAAAAATTATCGTGAATAATTTGACGCGTTTGAGCAAATGAAAACTACTTGGTAAAGTAAACGTAGAAGTAACATTAGTAAAAATGTATTAGGAATTAAAAAATCAGTGTCTATAAGCATCCTCACATTCCGAGAGTTATAAGCGAAAACAATGAATTATTTACAATAGATGTTTGTTCAAATAAAGTAGAACAAGAAATTTAAGAAGTTGGTTCAGAACAATATAATATACAATCATTTTTGCGCTATGACAATTACTGGCATCAGAGTCGCTTGCCTTCTCGCTGTGAAAATCACATAAATGAAATGGTTCAGTATTGTTCCATTTTCATTTTTTGTTTTGGATAACTGCCAAAATTAATATGCTCTAGTTATTTCAATTGAAAGGCAATACATTTTCTATAAAAACCTTTACTATTATCATTACCGCATTATTCACTATAACAGAATTTTTTACAGCTGTTGGATGAACTAAGTATCTGTTTGATTATCAAATATGTTAATATTGGAATTATAATGCATCACATGAATATATATGGACAAAAATTTAATACTTGAACAAAATCAAAATTCGTTAATAGTTTTTTAATGAAAATGGAACATAAGAAAAATCAAATCGCCATCATTGTCGATTTTCAAGTGAGCATTTTTCTTTGCAAGTTTTCTAAACCAAACAAGATGGTTTACAGTTGTTTGCAGCAGTAGCGTATGAAGTTATTCTGTATATTGGAACTGATTATGTTTAAGGACAACGATAATCAAAATATTATGCCATGTTTATCGTTTGTTGAAGGTAAATATTTGCTTAAGGCATTTAGTGCATAATCTTCTCTTAGTTCTCCAATCTCGAATAGTAAAACATTCCATATTAATTTTTTACTAATATTTCTTATTACCTAGAAATTTTTTATCAAATCCATTGAATATTTGACGATTTGGAACAAAAACTATATGGGGAGGTGCCTTTCTGACTTAGGATTTTGCATTATTTTTTCTATGCTTCTATAGAAAGTTTATTAGATTCATATATAAATGCAGAGGTAAACGCTTTGTAAAAAGCGCATTTATTAAATAAGTATGCTTACACAGCTTTAAAAAATTTTGAAAAAATATAATATCAGCAGTAACATCTGCTCGTGGTACTTACTGAACTTTTCCACAAAACATGAAGACAAAGAGCGACATTCCGTTGCAACATGTTTTGTCTCCTTGGATAAGTGAAATAGTCAAATGTTTGATTTCTTCAATTAAGTGAGGGTATTTTTTATAGTAAAAATTTGACCCCAGTTGTTTAGAATTATTAAACATGAATATTAGACATTGACCGTTTGGTTTCGCACACATCAGGTTCCTGAGTTTTTGAAATGCATTACAGATTACTATTTGTGAGATGAGGATCATCTCAATATTTTCTTGGTTTGTTTCCACGCTTATTCAGCTATAACCTTTCCGACAACGAAAGTTTGGAATCGAAATTGCAATTTAAGATTGCATGGCATGTTGAAATAATAAAGTTTGCTAAAAACGGCATTTGCGAAAAAATGTCCGATAATAATACACGACACTGTTAAAATCTGATTCTGGAATTTTTCATTTAAAGACATTTTGTCCTATGAATCAATATCGTGGACGAAAAAAAAGCAATGTGCATCACAACTATTAATTTTTGCATGCAAATTGAGTATAATAATTTGTGTTTTGATTCAATTCCCCGTTAATACCATATGAATAGTAAGGAGAAGATTCTTTGCACTAAATAAAATGGCAAGCTCAAAAATGTATCTCAATTTGAGACCATATACTAAAACTTCTAGTAAACAATACCATGCTATAAGATCAAATCTTTCGTCCGATAGTGAATTTGAAGATATGCAAGCTTACAACAGCAACATGCATATCCAAGTGTAGATATTAAATCGTTCGGTTTGGGCACATTTATGGAATGTTAGATACCTTTGTAAGCATTTATATCGCTGTCAAGTCAATATACGAGCCAATGTTTAAATCCAGTTTTGGTGAAAATCAATTAACATCCGAAATTAAAATAACAGTGAACATAAATTAAGTTATAAGCTGTTAGTTAGTGGTTAGTAGCCTGTGTAAGTAAATAATAATTTTGGTTCACTTGAAGATAGACAAATTTGGAATATTTTTTTCAAACTTCACAAATTAGGCTAAGCAAAAAGTATAGAAAGTTCAGTAGCTCTGTTTCAGTTAATGTCAAAGAAGCCAGTGTCTATCTTCCAATGAAATAGGTGAGCATTCATTGTTTTGTTTTTGTTTTGGATAAATGCCAAAATTAATTCACTCGAGTGATGTCAGTGGAAAGGCGATAAATTTTCTATATAAACATTTAACATTATTATTACCACATAATTCATAGTAGCACATGCAGAAGCGTAACAGTTGTTGGATGGATCAAGTATCGTTTTGATTGTCAATGATGAACCGAATGCATAACCCTTTTTATTTTGTCTTATACTTTCGTCGGGTTCAATTACATGAATTAAGATTGACGAAAATTAATAATTTAATAAAAACTTAAATATCAGTTTTTTATGAAAATATAACATTCTAAAACTCAGTGCGCCAGTATTGCCGATTTTCATTCGAGCATTCATTTGTTTACAAGTTTTGATATTCAAACAACGTAGATTACAGTTGTTCGTAGCAGTAGCTTAAAAAGTGTTTCTCTATATTTCAACTAATTATGTTTTAGGACAATAAATATCTACATATTAAACCATGTTTATCGTTTGTTTAGGGTAACTTCTAGCATTTACAGCATAATGTTTTAGATTTGGTGCGTTATTAGCAAATATTCTATTTCAGAACAATACAAAAAACAAAAATTTACATGAATTAAAATAAAAGAAAATTTGTACAAAAAAAATTAAAACATAGGCATCAGGTTTTCATGAAAATATGCACACGTTTGGCGCGATTACTTCTTTCTCACCTTGCTCCCTACAGAAACGTAAAAAGCGATAGAAACACAATGGGTCATTATACTTTTATTGTATGTTTTGTTTTGGGCAAATGCCAAAATTAAATCCTTTGAATGCTATCACTTGAAAGGTATTCAATTTCCTATAAAATCCTTCACCATTTCGATGCTCTTATGAATAAGTATCAGATTTAGACTACAATCCAGATTTCTCTGAATAAAAATCGTAAATTATTTCAACAATGATAGAATAAACTGGTTTACAACGCAAGTAGAATCTAAGTTGATGTTATATTCCTGATATTTTGTAGCAAGTGGAAAGTGGATGAAAAGATTTACGCAGTAGAAAATTATATTTTTTAAATTGTGAGTACACGATAAGTTAGTGTCGCCATACTACTTTTTGAGATGAGTACTAATGTAATATATTGCTCATCTAAAAAGCAGCCAATCTAAATATCTAAATAATTTTTGTTTTATGACGTTCAACGTTTTAACTTAATCTCAAATGGTCTGCTTCTGAACATTATTTGGGAGAGCTACCGTAAATACATTCATAATATAAACCACTCTCAGATTGAAAATAGATCGTGCTCAGTATTTTCTAGAACAGATTTTTATTTAGTGTAAGAAATAAGCAGTGCCCATCACATGTATCGATGTCATTGTACAGTTAACCCATTTCGGTTTGAAATACTTATTAAGTTATTAAGGCTTATTAAGTTTTTCTTTATATTGGAATTCATTATGTTTAAGAACAACAAATATCTAAATATTATGCCATGTTTATCGTTTGTTGAAGGTAAATATTTGCTGAAGGCATTTATTGCAAAGTTATCTGAATTGGTTGCGTTATTATCAAGTATTACGTTTTAAGACAATACAAAATAGGCATGTAATTTTTCGTCACCAACATGAAGACAAAAAGCGATATTCCGTTGCAGCAAGTTTTGTCGCCTTGGATTAGTTAAATAGTCAAATGCGAGTTTTCTTCAATAAAATGTGGGTACTGTTTTTATCCAACAAATCAATTCGTCGTAGTCTTGAAATTGATGCTATAACTTTAACAAATAGTTTTTTCATTTTTTGACAATTTAGCAGCAAAGCTAAGATCAAATTATTTACCACTTACAAAAATGTATTTGTAGGTTGACAAAAACCGTTTAAAAACTCAACCAACAAAATATTTTATATTCTTGTTTCATGAAAATTCAAAAATAGGTGGAATAAGAAAGCGTATCTTTTATTGCACCTTGACGTGTGCGCATTTGAAACTTTTGGTGTACTTTTTAAACTTCAATTTCAGTATAGCGGTAATCTTTGCACATTATTGGTACAGTTGGATCTGTCAAAGATACTGCAAAGATTGGAAGCGCTTTAAATATATTTAGAAATTGTGGACTTTTAGAAAATTGTATTGTCTAATTTGAGACGACGTAATTCTAAGTATTTGAAAAAAGTGTCAAATTTCACTTTAACATATCAAATTTAATGGGAAATCGCGGATTCGTTGAATTAAAGTTTTGCCAAAAGTAAAGAGCACATAGGTTAAAAAACTGTCGTTGTTAGAAGAATATCACTCATTTTAACACTCTTATCCTAGTAAAGAAACCTAGAAGGCTACTAATATTATTAAATTATATCCTGACAATCTTTCCAACATGTATTTGAGATCATGTCATTTGAGTTGAAGTTTGAATAAATGCTTTACTTGAGCCGTTGTCTAAATAATGGCTTACAGAAATGCATAAACGGATGAGCAATCAGTTATGGTTTGAAATGACTTTATTTTGAGCCTTTTCAAATTCCCGTTTAAAAAATTACTTCTTTAGTTTTAAATACTTACGTTTTTGTTCCCTACAGTAATAGCTAGCAGTAGTAGACAAAGAAACTTTAACAATAGGCGCATAAGTTGATTGATTTGTTTGAAAAGTAATATAGCTGTATTTTTTTCGGGTAAAGTGAATTTATTAGTGCGTTGAATGGATACCGTGGTAAAATAAAGGAATGAAAAATTCACAGGCAATATTTTCCTACTTTAATAAAGTTTTGCCATTTTACACTAGTTTAAAACTAACTTTCTATTTTCCTGTATGTCTAAAATGAACAGAAATTTGAGTGCTTCACAGGTACTGCTGTTACTGCTACAATTTATTATTTCTGTTACGCTGAAGTGGGTCATTAGTCTGTGCAGATCTCAATAAATATAAATTAGATTAAAAGTTGGGTTGATATTGAGTATTTTGTAGAAATTATGAAGAGTTTATAGTGCCAATGTCATTCGGTTTAAATAATTACAAAACACGAGAATTTAAATATGTTGAAAGGTAATTCTTGGAGGATATTTTTAATGCCAGCTTGCATTTCAAAAGAAAATCAAGAAAAATATTAAGATAATGTTATCACATTATTATAAAGAGACAATGTTTCCAAAATTTGGATACCTTAAATAGAGAAAATCAAATTAGCAATTTCTCAAGAAATACTATTCTGAAAGTGTCCCAATGGCCCACTTACGTATTGACCCGCCATCGGTGATTGAACGGTTTTTATAAGTTGTGATTTGTAAAATATTATTATTATATGATTTGTCACTATATATTTTACTGCGTAATGGGCAGACAGTGTGCATCACAACTATCAATTTTTGCATGCGAATTGATTACAATGTTTCGTATTTTGATTCAATTTCCCGTCCATACCATATGAAAAATAAGAACAAAACTCTTTGTCCTCAATAACATGGCTAACTCAAAAATGTATTTGAGACCACATATTACAACCTTTAATAAACAATGTAATGCCTAACGACCGAATCTTTCGTCCGATAGTGAATTTGAAGATACGAAAACTAGCATCAGCAACACATGTAAGCATTTGTATTGCTGTCAATTTGCGAAACAAAGTTTCAATTCAATTGTTTGTTGTATATTTTTGTTTTGGATATATGCCAAGGATATATTTGGATATATTCTCTCAAGTGATGTCATTTGAATGGAATCGAATTTTCTATATAAACCTTCACCATTTCTATTACCACATTATTCATGACAACGGTAATGTAGAATTGTAACAACTGTTGGATAGATTAAGTATCGTTTTGATTGTCAATGATGAACCGAATGCATAACCTTTTTGTTTGGTTTTATCCATTACATGATTTAAAATGGACAAAAATTAATAATAAAAAAGTTAAAATTAGTTATCAGTTTTTCCATGAAAATATAGCGTTCTAAAACTCAGTGCGCCAATATTGCCGATTTTCATATTGCCGATATTATTTAATTCATATTTTAAAATTTGGATCGTTGCCAATATTAATTCCTGTCGAGTGATGTTATTTGAAAGGCAATAATTTTTCTATATAAACCTTCATCATTATTATTACCACATTATTTATAATAACGCACGTAGGGTGTCGTAACGGTAGATTAAGTATCATTTTGATTGTCGAGTTGGAGGAATTACGTTGGGTAAATGACACAAAAACGATCCCATATGCATGAATCGAAACAACGACGTTTTTTATCCCATCGTCGATTTCTACTAAATGAATTAAAATGAATAAAATTATTATTGAACAAATAAAAATTAGTTATCAGCTATTCATGAAAATGTAACATTTGAATAATATACCATTATTACCGATTTTCAAGTGATATTGTTTCTTGCCGAGTTCCCGATTTATGTGCAAACTTTTATATGTAGACAACTACTGCAGCATAAACTAAAAAAATATTTTGAAACATGATCGTGAGGCAAAACTTATTGGCTTTGGAAGATTAAGCCAAAGTTAATAATTAATAATACAAGAAGGACACGCACACAAGCAATTGACCAGATTCAAACGTGATTTGGTACGGATCACTAGAGACAATATTTCCAGTGAAAATAATAGACTTCCGTAGACATTCGGAAAATACGGCAGCCGCCATGCGTTCGTAAATGCCACCTAAATCTTAATTTGGCTTTTTTTCGGGTCAAAATTATATGTTTTAGGAACTATAGTTAATAGTGGCCTAATCTTTAAGTATAACTTTAATTAAAAGACTTAAGACCATTAAATAGCAATAAGCGCACATTTTAAAAGTTACTTTCCAATGCTGTATTTAGACGATTTGTCAAAATCCTTGATTGGCATCAAAGATAAGAAATGTTGACCGAGCAAAGTTGGCTAAAAACGACGTATGAAAAATATATCCGATTATAATATAAACAAAATGATCAAAGAAAAATATAAATGCAATATATTTTTCTACCCTAATAAATAACTGGTTTTAATCTCGACTAACTTGGCAATTGAATATTGTACTTCTTTTTTTTAACCTCTGGAAAGCAACTAGACAGTTTAGTAGTACAGGAATATGTATTTCTAGAATTTTTTGATTGATATGTTCCAAGTCATGCTACGATTTTGCGAGCCTACTTGAACCGCATAAAGCTCATAGTCATCTTGCAGGTCTTGGTTTGACTACCATATTGTCCTATATTAAACATATTTAAAACATCTGTTTTTCAACAGAATCAACAATAGTGTGCCATTGATCAAGCCTTGCAATATATATTTTTTCTGGATTTTGATAACATTTCCCGTTTACCAGTTTGAAAAATATGGAGACATTTCTTTATCCCACTTAGCATGGCATGGTAATTAAAAAATGTATTTGAGACCACCAGCCGGTTCACATTCAAGTTAACATCTTTGTTTGTTTGCGTAAAAAGTTTTAAGCAAAGAAGTATTTGATAGTAAACTATAAATATATAGAGCACATCATAATTAAATGTGTAACTGGTTAAGGTTCTACAAATTTAATAACAGGTTTCTTGAAAGATTAATTGGGAATAATTATAATAGTTGGCGCATGTTGTAGCTGACACTTAATCCATCCGCATTTACTACACGAACGTTTTATTATTTGAAGTAGCGTTCCAGCTTATTGATGTGTGATGGGAATTTAAAAACTTTTAGTAGTGACATGTACAGGTCATCAGAAGAATGAATGGTTTCGCCTCACTAACTCAGGAAAATATGAATGTAATATATTTTTCTACCTATATACATACTTATAGATGTCTTAATCGTTGTGGGAATTAAACTTTCCATTTTTAACTTTTGAAAAACAGCTATAGAGCGCATCAGTGAAGTACCATTCCGACAAATTAAATTTTGCGTGAGAATTAAAGTTTTAGTTTATAAATTTAAAACATACAAAAACATTACACGGGCTTTGGATGCATATCCACTCGAGGTCCCATATGATTGCCTTTTTAAAGATTCGCATTTCAAAGGTCTCGTGTTCGGGAATTAGCCTGATTTGAGTAGCACTTTAATGAAATTTAATAAATAATTGAAGTACGTATATTACTTGTCGTACAATTGGTGATGATAAATTTAATTAGTAAAATACTTTAAATTTAATATTTTGACGACGACACGTTTGTAGTTTACTCAAAAACTTCATGTGATGTGAGTTATGACTATATTTAAACTTCCACCATGCTTTCAGCGTGTCTTTAGCCTTAGTTTCTTGATCTATGAAGTCATTAAAATGCCATCAACAAGCTTGGTTTCATTTTAAAGCCAATAATTGATACCATACAGTGAAGTAAATTCTAGAGCTTTGGCATTCCACATATATTTGGTATTTAATATGCTTTACTAACTAATATTTTAGTACTTAGTTGATTTGTGTAACATAAAAACGTATTTTGCTCACAACTATTGCAGCGTAAACCAACAAATATTTTGTTGGTTTACGAATATATGACAGCAAAGCAAAAATTATTCACTTCAGAAGATTAAGCCAAACTTTCTAAATGCACTCTCAATGAATTTTGGCTAGAAGAAGGACACGCACACAAGAATTTGAGCAGATTCTTGCAATATTTGGTACGGATCACTAAAGATAATATTTCCAGTGAAAATAAATAGACTCCCGTAGACTTTCTAAAAAAACAGACACTGGCATGCGTTTATAAATGCAACGTGAATATAATATTGGCTTATATACGGGTCATATTTATGTGTTTTATGAAATATGGTTATTAGGGTTGAGTTAAGCAGACGTTTATTAACAATTTAGTTTCCAAATAGTAATAATATTATCTGTTAGTACATATCAATTAGTTGTATCTTCAAAATTTCTGTATATGTATGGTTTGTAAATGACGGTGGAAACTTATGATGCAAGGACTATTAGCTACTATTGTTGAATTCAAACTTCTAAGTCTTCCTTCGCATGGTTTTACTCAAAAGTGTATTTGAGACTATAATGTGTGTTTTTTTAAATTAGTGTTTTCGCCCGAGACCATCTTCTAATTGCTTACAATGTAGAAATTTAAATACACAAATACCAAAATACAGGAATGAAATTATGATAAAATCATTTGGTTCTGGTACACATTCAGAAACATGAGTAAATACTTTGTACATGGCAGTGTCAATGTCTGTACACAAATTAAACTGTGGTTAATAGAATGCAATTAATCACCATTGATAATCTTTTCGGTAAATTATGTCTGGCTCAATATGAACTTTAGTTTTTCATGAAAGGGTTTTAATTGCGTAAACACAGAAGCCCATTCTTCATAAGACATTATTCTATTCTCCTGTTGGCGTTTATGCTGCCTTACGAATTATGGTTTAGTCCAACTATGAGAATTGTTTGTGATGAAGAGAAGCTCTGCGAATGAAAACTCATCTACAATATTTTTTTAAATTAACAAAAAGAAACTTCCTTACACTTGATGGCAAGCTTAAAGAAAATACATTATTTTATTCAAATGAAATTCACCAGATGTGTACTGAATAATCTTGGCCCATACTTATCTTATAACTTAAATTACAAAGATTTAAGACCCATAAGTAGCAATAGGTACATATTTTTGAAGTAACTTTTCAAATATATAATTTTGACGATTTGTCAGCATTATTGGATGTCATCAAGGATAAGAAATGTTGACAGAGCAAAGTTTACTAAAAACGAAATATGAAATATATATCGGATTAAAATATAGGAAGAATGATTAAGAAAAATTTAAATGTAATATATTTTTCTACCCAAATAAACAAATGGTTTAAATCTAGATCAACTTGGTAGTTCAACTTCATTTCAATACTTCTGCTTTTCTAACTTTTGGAAAGGAACTAGACAGTTCAGTAGTACAAGTATGTACTTCTAGATTTTATTGGTGACATATTCCGAGTCAAGTTACAATTTTGCGAGCCAACTTGTATCGCAAAAAGTCCGTAGTCTGCTTGTAGGTCTTGGTCTTGGCTACCACATTGTCCTACAATAAACCAATTTAAAACATCTGTTTTTCATTAGTATTAACAATAATGTGCCTTTGATCAAGCCTTACCTTAAAAGTGGAAATTTTCAGGTGGTGACATGGCATTAGAGTAGAAAGCTTAAGAACTCAATTTAATATTATGACTACTGATTCTCTTGTGAGGTGAACATATATTTTTTCTGCATTTCGGTTACATTTCCCGTTTAAAAATATTAAAAATATGGATACATTTCTTTGTCCCAACTAAACATGGTTAACTCAAAAATGTATTTGAGACCATATTATAACTATTACCAAACAAAGCCATGCCTTACACCAGAATCTTTCTTCCGATGGTAAATTTTGTTGACATGTCGTGTCAAAAATAAAACCAACAGAGAAGAGATATGAAACTAGATCCCTGCTTAATGTGCAATTTACTGGAATATGAAATACTTAGTAAACATATGAGTCACACTCAATATAAATACCAAAGTAATGTTTGAAGCACACTTTGAATCACTATTGTAAATTACTAACCGTTTCAGTAAGTAGCCAGTATAAGCAAACAAATATTTGGCGCTTTTCAAAACAAAAATGAATGGAATGTGTTTGGTACTATGCAAAATGATTTAAATAAAATACAATAGCTTTAAGTATAGTGCGTACCTCTAACGTACATTTGGATGTGAAGCCTGCCAGTTAATATTTTTTGTCTGTAGTTTAGTTACCAAAAATATATTAACAAAATAATATACTTCTTTAATCATACACAACAAATTTTACTATTAATGTCTCGAGTGATCACAAATTTATAAAAATTTCATGAGACTAAGTACAGAGGAAACATATACTAGTTACGCTCTGTAATAAGTTCACCTTAAAATGTATTTGAAGGTGGACAAAAAACAATGAAAACAAATATCTATATTTTTATAGAGATACACAGAGGACGCTTTAGAGAAAATATTCTAGTAAAAGAATGACAATTCCAGATATTAAGGTTAGCTCGTGTAAAAACTTACAGTTTGGTCCTTCTAGTACCCATTAAGATTTACAAAATATTTTGTACCTGGAATAAGAGAATTCAGAGTACATGTCTAAAATGCCTGAATAAAAGTTTTTCACTCGTTTGTTATAGAAACTTTGTGTCAAAATAAGTTTTTAATCTTAAGAGTGGGAAGAGATTCCGAATTTGGGAAGATTAAGGATTACGACAGTTTATTTTATTTTATTCATGAACCAGTACCGTGCGGAAAATATGCCGCTGCAAAACTGAAGAAAACTTAAAGCTTCCTTTCA
>JAQIXW010002573.1:0-15086 GCA_034700685.1 Willowsia buskii | reverse complement strand
AAAGTCATACACTGTATCTGAAGTCATATAGGTATAGCAAGTGGATGGACTGGACGGAAACGTGTTTGTGTATACAAGTTCAGTCTTGAGCTTCCGCAACCAAAAAACAATTGACTACTTGTCTAATACTTTGTTCTAATGATCGTGATGAAGAGTTTAAAAAAAATAAAACACGACTCTTCCATGTTGCTTCTGTTTTGCCTGCTCCCTTGTGATATCAAGAAATATAAATTTCTGACCAAACTTATGATGACAGTTATGAAATCACTTTATTATTAAGGTTATTTAAATTGGTTTAAAGTTTTTGAAGAGTCAGGAATTCTAGATATATATTTGTCTATGTCCTCTAAATCCATGATCATGTTCGCCCACTAAGTACTTCAAAAAAATTAGACAAAAAAACATTTGCATGTTACTACAAGCAAAAAACTGAGTCGTTCTTCCTCATCCGTTTCTTAATGTGTTCATAGAGTTCATTCAGTACACACGCGAATCCATCTACCTACACACCAAAGCGGTATAATTCCGTCTTTAATCATTGTATTTGTGTGCATTTGTGAGTGTATAAAAATGAATGATTATTCACACTGTCCGTCCGCGTGTCATATTAGTATTTGTGTTGCATAGCAAGCATTATGTATGGTTGTAAAAAAAAGATATAACGACAGCCTTGAAAGACAGCCGGTGGAAGTGATCCAATCATTCATTTGCAATCAGACAGATATTAGTCACTCACGACGACGTTGTCTACACGGTGGAGCAGGTACATGCTACAAATATGCACGGTATATGACGAGTACAATGCACAGTAGCTCGTTGTCATCATCATTATCAGCATCAACCTAGGAACTACTTTACTTTTTCCTACTACCGCTGCCGCTGATGACGGTAACGCTGTTTATTTGAATGAATAGATTGTGCTGTTCCATCACACCACCTATCTTGATGATCCTATTGTGTACGAAGATTGTTTACCAAAACGGGGAAGATGTGCCAGTCAATACCAATCATTGTCATAATATAAAATAAATGATAAAATAGCTACCTCCGCACTCCATGCTAATAAATGTATAAAAATATGTAATTTTCCTGTTACGTGTTGAATGTGAAGAGTAGCTTAATATTCTTCATTTTGATTATGATTATTAATAATATTACCGTCATCAAAGTGAAGACGCATACGTTACCTGCAGCTTAAAATAACAATGAATGCAATTTCTTACGTGCTTGTTGCAACGGTATTAGGCGTACGTGGGACATGTTTAGATTTTTTTAAATCTACATCTGAACAGCGTCATGGTCTAAACTTGTGTGAAAATACAGTGCAGCCAATGCTAGACGGCGAAATTTATTCGGTGTTTTATTTATGCAACGCTTCTTGACAATATCTTCCTTCTCTTCCGCTCAGACATCTACAATGTCGTTATTTTAAGTTTTGATCATCAAGTGTGTAGATAATTCGTTTTTGTTATCTTCGGAATCTGACAAGCAACAATGAATATAATTTTAGCACGTACATTATATTACGCTTTTGGTTAAAGAGTGCTGAGGATGTAGAGCATATAGTAGAGGAAGAGGAGAAAGGAAAGAGGAACGTTATGTTGATGGTTGCTCTAACAATTGCACAAAGAAATACTGTAAACTCTTGCATTCTCTCTCTCTCTCTGCTATTCTCCGTCAGCAGTCTGAGATTTAAAAAAATGCAATCTTGAGATTAGTAAGTAGTAGATTGGCATATTATTATGCAATTCTAAGTTACATATGTCTGTACCAGCAGGGCTAATTTTCCATTTACTAAAGAATGAAAAAGAGTCAGTGGTGTAGAATTGGCAATTCTTTGCATTGCTTCATATGAGCATGTTAGTAAGCAAATCGTAAACTAAACTTGGTTACATTATTGCGGAGACTGTTATGCATGCTGAGGAACTTTAAAGAGTGTATAAAACTGTGTTCTTGGATTCTTGGCTGCTGTATTTATATGCAGTGCAAATTAAGCTCTTAATATTTTCGAGGAATGGTACGAGTGCGTGAATGTGTGTATGTGTGTGGTGTTTGCTCTGGCTTCCGGCAGCATTTTGCCGGAAGTTGGTTCCTTTTGCAGCCTACTTACTTTTTAGCTGTATGCTTACATTTTCGTCTTGTTACGAATTACGACGGTGATGGTGGAGGAGGAGAAGGAGGAGGATTTTGTTTTCCCGTCCAACATGCACAACGGGAACTTTGGTTGACGTTGTCGCACGTTACCACACGACACGACCAACTATGAAATAAAATAAAAGTAATTTAGCACATGAAACTGGTGGTGGTAGATGGATTAAGGGTTTTTTGAGTAAATGCAGACTACATGTGCACATCAAAAGACAAGGTAAGTCGACAAGTAATCGTGCTATTTCTGAGGTTCATGATGATGATGACGAATGATGATTACTACCGACTTATAAACTTGTTCTTAAGACAGACGCATACAAATTCAGAGCTTTTACTATTAGTATTCATAGGCAGACACGTATGTAAAACTGCTCCTTAATAGACGGTATGCTATTTGTCTCGTCGTGATTATTTTTACTGAAATACTTCATGCAGCACAAAATATATATATTTTGCCAATATATTGCCAAATGTATATTAATTGTATTTGTTTTGTCGTTTTCGTATAGTTGATAGTCTTTATTGAGGATGTGTGTTTTTTTATTAAGAATAGGCGAATGTCTCGCCGTTCTGAACCCATAAACAATGTTATCTGCTTAAATGCAAAGCATGTGCTAATACATTCGACAACTTTGATAACATTTCGTTGCTTCCTTATGCCATGATTTGCTACATAACACACGCACCATACCTACATTTTTATCTATTTTATTTCTATAGATATAACTTATTGTGTACCAAGTTTAGGTTACAATGAATTACG
Source organism: Willowsia buskii (assembly GCA_034700685.1). NCBI lineage: Eukaryota > Metazoa > Arthropoda > Collembola > Entomobryomorpha > Entomobryidae > Willowsia > Willowsia buskii. Next base: position 12,175 of record JAQIXW010002573.1, on the reverse strand, counting down.
GAATATAAATAGAAAAAAGTATTAAATTAATTTCAAGTCCCGAAAAATCACCTTATATTTTGGCTTAATAATAAATGTTGACTAGGGACGCGGTTTCCACATTACAGCGTTTGTGATGAATAGCTTGCAATTTTTCTCTTGCTTGCAGTTTTCATAGAAAATTGCAGGATGATGGTATGGCATTATTCTGCTTCTTACGTAACTTGACATAGTTCCCTCGACACCAACACCGCTCGCAACACGCACAAAATGGCTCTACTTTATACCATTGCACCATAACAGACAACAAGTAGCCATAAAGCATCATCATTCCTCTGGCCTGTATAGTAAGAGGGAAGAAAAAACTTATCCTTACACTGATTATCCCTTACATAATCATATCGCTCGTAATTGGACACTTGCACGCGCTACAAGCATATTCAGCTTTGTCAACATGCATATTATTATGTATCTTTAGTACTGCAAAAGGTGCAAAAATTGCTTACACATATTTTTATCTACCTGTTCGCTGCATGTACAAGCACACAGCATGGCCAAAAGGGAGATGCCAAGTGCATTGAGATGAAATGCAAGTCTCTTGGCGTTTTTTTTCTTACTACAGCAAGCGTAAAGTCGCTTCCTCCTCTTTTTTTACTCGTTTTGCTAGTGTTCCCATTTCCACTCCTCTTGTCTGTTGCATCACCGTCATCGCAATCCCCACAACATCAGCAACAAGAGCTGCTGCCACAGACAACAGAGCTTGCCCAATACCATCACTATTAAAAAAGGGCTCTCTTTCGTAATCATTATCATCATCATCATCGTCATCATTACTCATTCAAAACCAAACTGTGAATGAAGCAAGCTTGTGGTGCTTGTTGGTGCTCCTTTTTTATTATCAGCACCAACAAAATCCCACTAAATCTTACACTTCTTCTTATTAATACAACAGCCGTGCCAGAACACATTCCTTTTTTATCTCTCTTTGCTGTCTTTTCTTTGATATAAAATCCCATTTATTTTATTTGTACAATATCCAACTATTTCATAGGAACTGCATTCAACTGCAAGTTACCTGTGCACCGACTAATCCACCCAAATTTTCATCTTGCTTGAAACATGAATTTGATGCAGATTTTTTTTCCGTTTCAGTATTCGGAATCGCTTGCGATTATAAATTGTTACAGTATAGGTACTTTTAAGATTATCTAAAACTTTGTTATAAAAATGCAGTTTCTCGCTAACAAAAAATGAAGACTTGCAAGGTGGTAAATGCTCTTTTTGGTTAATATTGTACTTCTTATCAAATGATGAGAACTAACTGAAAACTTATCATAATTGTACCTCTTTTTTTGTATGTTAGTGAATCTCTGTATTATATAATCCGTTCTCTCTTCCTCACACACAATATTACATAATAGTCAAAGAAACGCAAGGAAAAAATGGTTTAATGATAATGATAGCAGTAGCAAGCAGGTACAATAATAGGAGCAGCATCTTCGTCTTCCACATCAACATGATCATCAGTAGGAGCATTAAAAATATTTTGATTTCCTTAGAGGCAGCCAGAAAAAAACGAAAAAGGGGAGATCCTTGTCATGTTCTGCTCTAATATTTTCCCTTTTTTTCCTTCTTTCTCTCACCATCATCGCCACCATCAACCTCATGCAAAGATATATAGAGAGCTTCCTTTTGTCCCTTCTGAAAAAAATGACTTGAACATCAAAACGAAAAAGACATCCGTTATAGTGAGTGAGTGAGTACCGTTCTCCTGATGATGAACAAAGAAGGCAAAGAAAAAGGTTGCACTTGTGCTGTTGCATTATCTAGCTATTTACTGCGCTCTTACTGCTTCAAGTCTTTTTACCTCGCTTCTCTCGTTTTTATTGCCACTTCTTCTCTTACTTCTTGTGCTACCACTTCTACTACTACTACTACTACGGTGGATGGATCCACACACATATAACTTTTATATGTACATCCGCTCCTCGCTAATGCCCTTTATTTCTTATCACTATCACCCTTGCCTACCAGTAGTCTCTCATCTCGGAGAGATATTACGTTATATTATCATCATCCTCATCATCCCTATGGTTAGGCCCAGGAGGAACAAGTTTTTTTTTCGTCAGAGAACTGCTGAACTAACTGACTGACTTATGAAAGAGATGATCAAGGAACATGCTAAGTTCACACAACAATTCACTCGTATTATTATTATTTCATCCTTTCTTCTTTTGTTCATTTCTTTTAGTTTTTACTCTTCGTTTGACTCTTTGGCCCAATTTCACTTGTTGTTTTTTTATTCTCTTCCCCTTGTTTCCTTCACCAGAGAACACGGATGGATGAGTCAAGACTGAGTTAATTTATCCACATGTGTTATTATTATTATGTTTTATCATTTATTTTGCTCCTTGTTTAATAAAAAAATGGAGAAATATCCAGCTTCTGCTTATGGCAACATTGACGAGCCAAGTTTGTTTGCTGAAGTAGTTGGATGGAAGGAAGGCAGGAGTCGAGCAGTATTTTGCTGTACACACGGATAAAAAATACATGTATAATTCCGAAATTATGAAGCTTCATTTAATCTTCCATTTTTCGGATGAAAAAGTTGCTGCTTACGCGCATTGCTCGGTAGTCCTATATAGTGATTTGCTTCCCGATGCTACATAAAAAAAGAAGAGTACATCTATCCATTCATCCGTTCGTAGCTCTCGGGTATCAGCAAGTACAGAGAAGCGTATCCATTATGATGTCGTAGCTGGCTTATTTCCTCCTTTCATTTCCGTTTCTAGATTATCACTGTCAACTGGCATTATTGTCCATATGAGACTTCGGAGGGGGTATATATTTTTTCTTGGAAATATCCTGTTCCGATTCTTTTCATGTCGTTGGTGCGTTCCAAGTAGTGATATCAAAACATCATGAAAGCATGTACATATGTACCTATTATAAGAAGTATGTTGTTGTTCCCGTTGTTTCTCCATAAATACGCATATTATCCGAATGCGGATACAAACAGGAAGTGAGTACATACATACACCTCCACAAATTCGGTTTATACAAATAATATTGCAATGTTGGTCATTTCAAACGGCTTTTTATAAGCGATAAGCGCTGAACAACTTCCACCACCTTATCCATACAAAAAAAGCTTCGCATGTATAGAGAATCATTAAAGTAAGTGTAATTTAAGTTTTTTGAACTGAATGCTTTTGTCAGTATGTGGTTCCTATATGCTCAGTCAGAGTACAAAAGGAAATACATATAACTGTAATATACAGTCTTCTAAGAAAGAAAATGAAATGGTAAGCTTACATGCATTCACATTGAAGAAAAAACTAGCAGCCGTTGGGTATGTATATGGCAAAATAATGTGCTTCTTCTTTTCTGGAGAAATAAGAATCGGAAATTGTGTTCCCCTTTTCCATTTCTGCGATCGAACGACTCGACGACGCATTGTAGCAGCAATAATAATAAAAAAATAATATGAGAGCATAGAAGAGAGAGAGCCGAAAAAAATAAGAACATGACAGACGTGTGTGTTTGTGTGCGGGATGCGTGTAAAATGTGTGTGTAATGCATGGAAGTTTTGTATTGTACGTGCGGAGCTGTAAATAGGCAAGCCTCAGAGAAACGATTCAGCAGGCTATTTCGATAAACATTTACTGCTCATTCTTTTGTGCAAAGTAAAGTGTTTTGGGAAGGAGAGAGAGAGAAAGAGACGACGTGTGTACAAAAAAAATATTTTTAGCAGAATATTCCCCGTTTAACACTTTCATTATGACTATCAATACTGTGATACCTAAAATGGTTTTAAAAAACTACCCTGTACTTTTAAGTTTTTTAAAAAGTTACTCAGAAATATGCATGAACCCTTTACTTTTCATATTTTGTCAACTTTATAATTTTCAGGAGCTCAATCCTTTTCATTTTTTTCTCTCAAAGGAGAGAACGAGAAAACTTAATGCGTTGTCTATGTCATCACAGACGGATGAAATGAACGCCTTTAGTTCTTCTATGCATATCGCACACATTTTGTCCCTTTTTTGTTTTTGGAAAGCTAAGCGGCTAAGCTTCATCAGGTACTCACTTTTTAATACCTGACTTACTTTTGGGTTTTTTGTATGGAAAAGTTTCAGTTTTTTTTTATTTTAAAAGGAAGGTTGCGGTGTGAGTTTAAATATAGACGAAAAGACAAAAAAAGGAGTATGTCGCGAAGAGCTTTTTTGTTTTGTTAAAAGACAACTCGAAGGACAGGATGTTTCAGATGAACATTAAGCATATATCCTGTGTAAAATATGCACAATTTCTTGTATGCATACCTACTCATCCGAGCTGAGTTAGCAGACGGAGACTTATGTGGGTACATACTATATACATATATACATACATACATAATATACAGCGATGTCGCGCATAATAAGGCAAGCTGTTAAAAAAGAGTACATTTTCTTCTTTCTCTTTCGTATTAAAGGGTTTATGCATAATGCACGCACTTAAAACCGAAGTCTGTGTGCATTTTTAATGGGTACTTATTATGAATACCTGCGTTCATAAATATATGCTTCACAAACTGGTGGTAGATATTAGATATATGTATATACATACATATGCATACACACATGTATGGCTATAATTGCTAAGCCGTGTTCATAATATAGTGCCAGAGCTGAAGGAAAGGCAAGAAAAAGTAAGAACAAAAGAAGCACTGGATATTGTCATTAAGTAAATCTTGTCTTGTACCCATCCATACGCCTCATGATGGCATGCTATTATTGTATGAGGGTACTAGTACTACTGCACATTTCGAATGTATCATGTTGATTTGGCTAAGCTTGAAATCAATATATTTCAGTGTGCGCTTTAAAAACTAAATGTCAAAAATTCAGAGAGAGAAAAAAACAGTACACGGAAAATATTTCGCATCGACTTGTCTTTCATTATTTGTGCCATTATTTTCTGCTACGTGACAAAAAATTCTGGAAAAATATCTAGTGTACAGGTATAGTGAGTTGTCAGGACAGTTTTTCATGCTATAAATGCCTGAAAAAAACTGTGCGCACAAAAGTGCAGTGTTGTAAGCTAAACACTGGAATTTTTCACACCTCGTAATAGCATTTAAGCAAAACGCAGACAAATCAAAATGAAGAGAGCTGGAACACAAATTCATTAATAATAACAGTAATAAAGGCATTTTAATGTGTATGTGTGTGGAGTAGTTATGTGTGTTACTGTGGTTGCGAGTCACATGGTGCGTTGCTAAACCGTGAATACAAAGAGTGAACTGAAGCTCCACATTTTTTTTTTTTGCAAAAGGAAAAACTGGAGGCAGCGCCGTTAGTAAAGTTTTTTTTTCACCTTGTCTTATCGCTTTCCCTTTTCGTGTTGCTGTTTCTTTTTTGCTTTTATTTCATAAACAGAGAGTACACATTCACATTTTTGCATGAATATTACAAGAGGTGTAGATCGGAGTGACGAAAGGTATGAAAAAGTTTAGTTTTTCTCCATGAATGTTTCGTTGTTTCTGTTTTGTTGTTTATATAAGGCAGAAAATAGGGAAGGAATAACGTCTAAAGAGAGGGAAGGATTACTAATATTAAATATATTGCCACTTGGTCTGATTGCATTACAGTTTTTCAGTTGTGTGGAGAAAGCAAGAAGTAGGCGACTGAGGACATTATGAATGCATGTATTTAAAGCAGGCTTTCATAAATGTCTAGTGTGTAGTCGTAGTGGTTGCTGGAACTTGGAACGTGAGTTAGAGTGGAAGCATTTATTTAACTTGGCGGTGATGTTGATAAAACGGAGAGAAAGTGTGTGCATACGTTTTTTTCTCGTCTTGCTCTCTACCTGCTGGCTGGACGGATGAACTAATAAACCGCCACTGCTCTGTTGCCATATCACATTTATTGCTTTACAGTGAAACAGAAATTGTTTCGGTTAATAGTGTATGCAGGATTGTTCCTCCATTCAGGCCGGGCCAAAGACAGACAAGCATTGCTTTCCTACCACTGCTTCCGCATTGAATTCTATAAGCCCCATGTGAACATTTTTGTTCCACTTTCTCCCTTTTTTCCGTTTCTCGTGGACTTCCCTTTTTTTGCCATTAAATGCCACGCACGCCATGTTTTAATAGAATCCATCCATACATGCCCTGTGTGAAATTGGTGTTGTGGTGTGGGTGATATTTGGATACTCTCAAAGAGTGAGAGAGAGAGAGAGGAAAAAATGAAAAGAATGTTGATTGATCGCTTAAATTCATTATAATGCTTGTGAAGTAAAATGAACTGCTGCTTCTTGGGTTTGTTGCCAGTTTTTTTTTCCTCTGAAACTGGAGCGAGATAGAGGCATGCATTTTTGTTGGGAGTAGGTATATTTTTTGTGTTACACATTAACTCCTTATATATACTTTGGTTGGTAAACAAACAAGACAAACTTGCGACTGACATAATTGAGGAAAGAGAAAACAAGTTGGTTGGATGTTTGCGTCCCAAGTTGTTCCAGCATTTATCACATTTTTTGAGGTCAGAACGAGGTAAAATATAAAAAAAATTCTTGGGCCTATTGCTTCCTTTTAGATGTTTTATTCGTTTTTTGGAGAGGAAGGGGAGAGAGAGAGAGAGTGGGGAAGAGCACATATAAAAGTAAAATGGTATTTAGCCTGTTTAATTCTTTCTTCTTGGGTCGTGGTTTGTCCAGCGCACGGCGGAAAACGTGAACGTGTTGTTTACGCAAACACGAATTTTTTTACCTCTCTTTATGTAATGAAACGATAATAATTAATGAGTGGATTCCCTGTTCCAGCTACAACACACAGTTTGAGAATAATTTATCAGTGAGCCTACAAAGTACGAAGTTTGTGCGCTTTCTTACAATATTCGCACCGGAAATGAGGCAATTCAAAGTTTGATGAGTAGCTAGATTCGTGGCAGCGGCTTTTTCCTAGAAATTATGCGAAGGAAGTGGTGGTGGTGGTCATGAGAACGGATTTCGTAAAAGACTATCACAGTTTTATGGTGTTCACATTCTCATGACTACGACGGACGACGACGGTGATGATAATGATGATGATAACTGTGTGAGTGGGTTGAGAATGGAAGTGGGAAGCGGCTGGAACATTCCATCTATAAAATCACATGCATTCATATAATATTCTATGTGTTCACCATTCCTGTTTTTCTGTTTAGCTTTGTGCTAAGCCATACTATTGTTATTAAATATTCCAACTGACTGGCATAGCACTTTTGGCTTCTCCTCAGAGCACAATCATGTACATGGCATCCTTTAAGTTATGCAACCAAAGGAAATAATGAATTAAGTAGAATCTTACTGTATTTAATTAGATGTTCCAGTGGTTTTCCTACTTCTCTAACCTGAAGAGAGTTAGATACTGGAACGGAAGGTTGAGGTTTTTCTTCCTTCTTGTACTCCAGAACTCTTGAGAAACTTATGTGGCAGCCAAGTGTCCGAATGGTTGCTGAATTCGAAACCATATTATTACCGAAACGAAAATGGCATCTTGATTTTCAATGTTGAATATTATGCAGAATCATGAGTGGAGTAAAATTTTCAAACCTCAGCAGTTTACTATCTATAAGCAGTTTATTTGCAATAAGTGTGATAGTTCGATGATAAGATGGGAGTACTGCTACGGCGGTCTGTAATTTTATTTGCCAACGTCCATCTCAATATTCTTTGTAAAGTGTACACACATGCAAAAGATGAAAGGAAGGATTTTGTGTCTGAGATAGACGCGAATGAGTTACTTGTTGTTGCTTTTGTTAAGACGCTTGATTTTTAGGAAAAGAAATGTATATTGTGTCAATCAATCCCCATTTCTAGTCCTTTGTGAATTCTATCGAAGGTAGAGGATGACGTGGGAGTGAGCAAAAAACGCTCATTTCTTTTTAGTTCGATACTCATACTGCTCTCGTCTGCTTACTCGCTTGCTTCTTAGTAGCAGTTTCCTGACTCGTCTCTTTTCCTCTCACATTCTTCAGGGGATGAGTGCGAATGTGTACTATCAGAGTATTCCAAATAGTATATAATATGTATGTACACAAAGACGGGAAAAAAAGAAAAGAAAGAAGAAAAGTGGAAGTGGGCTAAAGTGTGTAATGCACATTTTTTGAGAGCATTATAAGGGAAAGAGGACAAGAAGACATAGAGCCTGAAGGAAGAATGGAGAAGGAAAGAGCGGAAGCAAGTTGGATCAATACGGTGAAAGAGGGGAGGTGGAGGAAGTGGAGGGGCTCTAGGGTGGGGAGTTGGTGGGGATGGAGGAAGGAAGCTGACGGAGCCAGAAAAAGAAGTTGATGAATCTATGCTATAAATATACATTATACACACATAGATGAAACACATAACTCCTTTTATTATTACTATATATTCCATCATCATCATCCCTTTTCCTTCTCATCATCGTCGTCATCATCATCGTCATCATGATCCTTATGTGTTTTTCGCATCAGCAGTCTATATGCACATCCACATACATTATATCAATATATGTGGAGAGAGCTCCTTGCTGCTAATGTGTATAAAAGTTGTTCTCTTGAAAAATTCATAGCGGATATAATAGAAGCAGGATCTTGTGTATAAACGGGAGTATTTGTATTGGTGACTCTATATATGTGTGCCTATGGGTATATGGAGACTCCTCGTCCTCCTGCACGTTCTCATTTCTCTTGTGAATTTCGTAGAGGATGAGAAACCCGGAAGTCGGCCGGAACATGTGCTCTCTCTCTTTTCTCCTCATTCCTCGTTTCTCTCCTACTTTCCCTGCTGTGTCCGCTGCCAAAAGAGAATTTCTTTTTTCGCTTCCTCCAGAGAAGAGTAGGAGCGCACCAGCACCAACAACAGAACCAGAGCAGTAACATTAATATATCGGTGGAAAGAGAGAGAGAGAGAGAGCTCAGCAGTCTCATTCACAGTTTGTAGTTTCACTTGCCAAGAGACTTGGCCGTGGCCACGAGGAAGGCAGGCAGGCAGGCGTGCAGGAATAAAGTGAGCAAGCGAAAGCTGGCAAAAAGAGAGCATTTTCACTTCTCTCCTTCTCAGTGAAATAATGTACCCGCTTTATACTTACTTACCTACATATTTTTTTTATCTGTGAGAGTAGTGGTGGCATGGCATGTACCATCATTATGTATGAATGTACACAATTTTCAACTGCTCTCTAACGATAACATGGTCGCTCTAAACACATCACAGCAGGCTACATATATACGGACTGATCTCGTGGAAGAGATGAAGTTCCACTTTAGCTTCTATTTTTTTTCTCTCCTTCTCTTCGCCTTTGAAATCTCAGCAGAAAATTCGTAGAACCAACAATGAAAGTATAGTGGCAGAAGCAAGAGCACAGCAGTTCTCTTCTTCCTTCCGGCCCCAGCAGAGCCCACCGTTTCCGGGATCAATATAGAAAATGCTCCTCTCTCTTTCTCTCTTCCTCTCTTATAGACAGCACAGTTGCTTCCATTTATTTGCCATATTTTGTACAGAGATTTGTGTGTAGACTGGAGACTTTCCCTTGGAAAGGTTTCTTTCCAGTATCATTAAGAATGAGATGACTTTTTGTGTAGTAAGGAAAAAACATGTAGCATGCGATGCGTTCATCTATGAGCTGATGCTTTTTCTTCTGGTCAATGTATTATGAAACGAACGGTTTTTTATCTTGTGCACTGGATTCAGTCCTACGTCACTCTTACAGCTTGCGATTAGAGCCAAGTCTCCACATTTCACAAACTGCGCTTTCAACAGAAAAAATATCATCGTTGGCATTTTCGCTTGGAAGAAATCTCCCATGTCTGCTTGCTCGCTCTTAGAATATCTTGCTTTTCGTCTTTACCCTTTTTATCATCATCATGCTTTTGTTTCCTTTGTATTCTCAAAAATGTTCAAAGAAAATAATTTTTCATTAATTTTTTTTTCTTTAAAAATTGCAGAAACCATCGGAACGACCAATCTCTTTGTAGAAACGGTGTCCGTTGAAGTAATTATCTCTGAACAGTCTCATTATCGTGAAAATCGGTAAACAACGAACGTGTCATGATGAAAGTTCCACCTTTAAGTCTTGTGGGGATGGAGAGGTTACCCCTTCCACTTCCGTTCAGTCCAGAACTCTTGTGGAGGTATAACACATTGGGACCTGGATCAGGTTCTTCTCACCATCATGCAGCTGCTGCTGCCGCCGCCGCCGCCGCGGCACAGCCTCAAGGACCACCATCCTCATCTGCAGCAGCCGTTTCAGCAGCGGCCGCCGCCTTCACAAGAGCAGCCGCCGCTGCTGCAAGCAGTATGTCATCACCAATTACGCAACAATTACCCTTCGCATATGACATCAAAACTACTATTCCAATCAGATTAGGTAAGTAGCCTGTGCTTATTTTACATCGAGTTAGTAATCATTAACAAGCCGAACCCAGTCTACTAAGTATTTTCTGACCACTTGTTTAATTATTCGGGGTCTAGCAGCCAGCGATCCTCGCTTATGGAACAGGGAGGATGTTGCCGTATTCCTTCAGTGGTGCGAAAGGGAGTTTGATCTACCGTCTTTTGATATGGACAGATTCCAGATGAACGGTAAGCTGAATTCCACCCTTTCCTCTACCCAGAGTTGTACAATCTGATATTTCACGCATTAAAGTTCATACATGGTTAATAGAGGTTGTAAACATTTTCCATTGTTAGTTGATTAGTGTAGCTGGAAATCATTTTAGATAGGTTAAGTTGAGTTGTTTCAAGAGTTTAACCCTTTTTGCACATTAAACGCCTGTCCGGTTTTACGTTTAACTTGGAAGTAGAAACAAAATTAATAGGCACTTTAGCATACAATAAATACAATGTCACAAGGGCGTTCCTCCTTTTTGATTCGTTTTTCTTATTTACTTGAAATATTTATGTCTGAAGGTGGGGAGTTTTTATTTTTTGAAGACTTCTTCTGGTACAGGTTGTATATAAAAAATGGAAAGAGCGTTTCTAGATAAAAGAGACCCCGAGTGGAGCATGGGGCTTACATACATCATTTCCATAATATATTATATGCAGTAAGTAATGTACACTTGTGATCACACAGCAGAACCGACCGGATATCTTCGAATAGAAAAGAGACTAAAAAAAAGAAATTTTGAAATGCATTGTGAGTAGTGGTGGTGTTGGTGTCTACGAAAGCGTTCAAGAAAATGACTGTCATTGCTTTAAATATGAGAATGAACAATGAGCGTGGGGAAGATGAGAAGACATACTGCATGAGATTAAATTTAGGCTGTTCTCAGTATGCTGATGATGATAAACCATGATGCAAGGTTTTCCCCTCATTTGATTTCACTACACCAGTCTTTGGTCTATATTAAAATGAAACAACGAGAACAGAGACGGGATGATGACGATGATAATGATGAGCATGTAAGTGTGATTCCTCTTCCGTTGCGTTCCCAGAGTTTTTTTTGTGCATTAAAGCCATCCAGCACGAAACAACACCACCACCGGACCACTTGTAATAATAAAGATGATTTTGTTTGGTTCAATCTTCGTTTCCCCCAGAGAAATCGTCGACACCCCATCTTAGCTCTTGTCTTGATCAGCATATCTAACAAACATGGGAAGTGTGACAATGAGAAAAAAAAGTATTCTTAAAAGCTGCTTGTCGAAGAGACGGTAGAGACGTAATCACTTTTAATAATTTGATGTCCTCCTCTGCCCCTTTCTTCTTCACACTTGGATGAAGTAGCTTTGAACTTGTGGGCTTAGCAACAAATGCACACTAGTAGTGGATATAAGCATCATTTAATCCTGAGAATCCACTTGTAATTGTCGCCAAAGGAACAGAAAGCATAAAGCATAGCACGTGTCACGTGTGTAGCGTGCAGATGCTGTGTGACTATAAATATTATCGCGAGAGAAATTATAAAATTGCAGAGAGGAAAAACGAAGATCGATTTCATAATGATGGCTTAATGTTTGTCTATCTTTACAGGAAAAGCACTGTGCTTATTGACAAAGCCAGACCTTGAGTCCAGGGCTCCATGTTCCGGGGATGTGATTCACAACGCCCTTCAGTTGCTCATGACGTCTGGAGATTCTCCATTGACCCCACACACACCGTCCTCACTCCGCATTCCCCAGCTAAGTAATGGAAAGGGAGCAACATGGTCCATCACTGACTTGCAACAGTATGCAGCTGCTCAACAACAACAGC